>JAJOZX010000021.1:0-287500 GCA_023014485.1 Bathynomus jamesi
AGGAAGTGGGTGCTACAGCCCTCAAAAAACTTCAGAACCATGGTTGGTACTTGAGTGAGGATCTTGTAGGATTTGGCTTTTTCTCAAACCTCGTGACTGAAGATGATAAGGTTCTAATGCTCCACAACCTTCACCACGCGCCTCCTCGAAAAGTGAGGGCAAGAAAGGTGGACCCCGAATGTTGCAAAACCCCAATGACTTAAAGATTACCAGTTTTGTCACAATTCAAACACAAGACTTCTTCAAGTGTTTGAAAATAGAAATTCCCAAGAAACTTGAAGACATTGAGGAGCACCGTAATCGGGTCATGGCAGTCAAAGTAATCAACGACTGTGCTGAACGAGGAGTCAAACTGGCTACAGAGTTAATGAGAAGCTCACAAAGAGTGAGGAAGAGAGACAACTGGCCTTTCAAATCATTGAAAATCAGAGAAAGGAGGTCCCTCAGCCACTGAAATCCCTATATTCTTAATCAATATATGTCTTAAATAGAATTTAAGTCGCTTTGTTTTAAAACATATTTTTCGTTCAGTCTTATATTTGCTCTAATTATCCATTAATGTAAAAGAAGTGCCATCTGAGGGGTGCCTTTGTATCATTCAAATAAAATGATATTTTGTCTATTTGTTTTTCTTCCTTTATGTAAAAAAATAAAAGTGTGTGCGTTTATCAAAATTCAATTTGAAAAATTACCATATAATCGTGAAACGGTCTAATATATATATATATAATACATATATGTATTGGGCCCCTTGCTTTTTCTTATATATATTAACGATTTAGATGTCGGCCTAGTCAGAACAGTTTCAAAGTTTGCGGATGACACGAAACTGGGTGGTAGGGCGATTAATGACGAAGATAGAGGTAAAATCCAGGAAGATCTGAATAAAATCGTTTATTGGTCAGTCTCATGGCAAATGAGATTTAACGTTGATAAGTGCAAAATTTTGCATATGGGTTCGCGTAACGGTAATTTTACGTATAGTATGTCAGGGAAAGATTTAGCAAGCGTAGAGCAGGAAAAAGATTTAGGAGTTATAGTCACTGGTGATTTAAAAGTAGCGAAACAAAGTACAGCAGCGTTCAATAAGGCGAACAAAGTGTTAGGTTTTATAGCTCGAAATTTTGAGTACAAATCGCGCGATAGTATAGTTCCACTTCATAAATCATTAGTTAGACCCCATTTGGAGTACGCGGTCCAATTTTGGAATCCGCATATGCGCAAAGATATAGATAAAATCAAAAGAGTTCAAAGACGAACAACTAAGATGATTCCGTCACTTAGGTCGAAATCGTACAAGGATTGGCCTAATGAGTTAAAATTGACTACACTCGAGACTAGGAGGCTAAGGGGTGATCTAACCCAGACTTTTAAAATTATGAATGGGTTCGATTACGTAAATAGAGATAGCTTTTTCGAAATATCATAATATAATAGGACTAGAAATAACGGGTGTAAGTTAACAAGTAGAAGGTTCGAGACAGTAGTTGCCAAAAACTTTTTTACGCATAGAATAGTAAATAGCTGGAATAGTTTGCCAGTAGAAGTAATTAGTAGCACGTCTATAAGCATGTTTAAAAATTGATTAGACGCATATGTTGATAGATTGGGTATATTGTAAGGTAGTAAAATTAAGGTTTTTTGTGGTTCGGAACCCCCGTAAAATTGTAGATCCCCTCCGCCACCACGGAGAACATGCGCAATACACAACTACAACCACAGTTAGGTAGACCAGCCATGAGTGGATCCTAGGGTCTTTGTTGGTCTGAAACATTATAACAGTATAACATTATATTGTAATGTCTGTGTTCATAAAGATAAACAATTAATATGATCGTATACAGCGTTGAACTCCATGTAGTTTACTAATCTTGTACAGTAATAAGGTTCCTTTATGATTACTGCAAGTCTATATGAAGAGCTACCACAATACAACTTTGTATATACTAATGAATAGACATTACACAACCAATAACAATTACAGGTAAAGATTCGTTTTAACTGCCCCCTCGTTTTTGACACGAAAACATATTTTTCTGATGTATTTCGGTGTGTTTTGTTCAAATCTGACGTTGAGGAAATGACGATCTGACATCCTCCAAAAATCACGATTTTTATCGGAAAATGAAAACGTACAAAAATACACCAGAAAAATATATTTTCGTGTCAAAAACGAGGGGGTAGTTAAAACAAATCTTTACCGCATGAAATACACCATAAAAACCTATTTTCGTCGGTAATATTCACAGCAAGAAGTAACCTTGCGTAACCTAACCAATCGTCAAGAGCGTACAGTTAAAACTAACGAAAATAACAGCTTAACTTAACTACTTGTCAAGGGCGTACGGTTGACCTAACCGGGCATACAGTTGACCTAACCCTTGCATTCAATTAACCTAACCGGGCATGGGTAACCCATAATGAATTTGGGACCTGGAAAGGTAAGTAGTTGGAAATATTATCAGTGCACTTACATTAATTATGGGAGGCTTCACGGTAATTAAGTTCATTACCACACTGAAGACAAGTAAGAGAGGTCTTGAGCCCGCTGTGAGCTCGAAATATAGCGACAGCAGCGCTATCGTCCCTCAATATGTGTTTAATAACGTCCCACTCGGACTTAGAGCTCGTACTACTCACAGCCATTTTGAAGCAACTGTTGAATTCAAATTTCAGCGTCGGACATGCGCGGGGTTGTCACGTGACAATAGGGCAGCCGCTAATTGGCTAGTGATAATAACATGACTACATACACACGGGACGAGATGGTTTGACGAGTGAACAATGGAGCCAAAATTTAATAATTTCGAAAGTAAATATCTCGATAAATAGGAATTTTCGCCAAAATTAGTATAGAATAAAGTATTCTTGTTTTGGATGAAAATAACAGAAAATTAACTCTTTCTATCGAAAACGAAAAGGACGTTAAAACGAATATTAACCCAATTACATTACAATAGTTTATAATATTTAAAGATTAGCTAGTCCAGAAAATGTAAATTTATGGACAACTTAACTTATTATGCCTTGCCATTTTAGTGAATGGGAAATATTTTTATATAATTACTCTTTGAAAAAAGTATAAATTACACTGGTCAACAAAATCGAACTTTTTACTCTTATCAAAGATGTAAACACTTTTATAACCAGTTTTGTACGCTGATTCCAAATCTGTTTTCGGGTTTTCTCTAGTAGATCTAGTTATCGAAATATGACGTGTTAATTTCAGCACAATTTGTCGTAAAAGTACAACTTTATTCCTAAAAAGAAATGTGCACCAACCTAAAAATGTTGCTAGTACGATTTTCTTTTGTAAACCTTGTCCAGAGAGTTGCGGTACAACATCCAGCAGTAGTCTGCCAGCATACTTTCGTTCCAGAAACCTTGGTAGCGATTTTCCATTGAGTGGATGTCTTGATGGAAGCGTTCTCCCTGTTCGTCACTCACCGCGCCAAGGTTTCGGGAAAGAAATCTAGATGCGAATGTAAAAAAATGTATTTTCAAGGACATGCGACAGGCCATTTCTTGATATGCATCGAGCAGTTTCTGAATTCCATCTTTGTATGCGGGAGACTTGTGGTTACCGAAGAAGTTTCCACAAATCCATTTGAAAGCCTGCCATGCTTTTAGTTCTAAGTTCCCTCCTTCAATTTCGCAGCAATGATGTTTACAAATTTCTCAACAAGGTATCGAAACCCTCTCAAATTCGCCTTACCCATCGCTTTCACAAAATTTTTCATTGAGCCAAGCTTAATGTGAAGTAGCAGGAAAATCTTCTTTTGATGAACTAAAGGAACACATTTGACACTGCCCCTCCCGTCCCCTTCCTGTCTCGTTTGCTTCTTTGATGCCACTCACGTCTGATGTAATGATCCGCGGTAGCACGGCTGTCCCATAGAGTCCAGTGCTTCTCAACCTTTTCCCGTATCATTCACCCTAAATATTTTTATTCATAACTCATTCACCCCATTTTGAATGCAGTGGAAAAGCAAAGTTTCTACTTCAGTGTACTTTATTTATTATGACTTGAATTATAAGTATCACAATTACATAATTACAGCTAGAGTAAATAAGGTCTAAAATCTAAATTCATATGACAACTGTATGCACAATTGCACACTTTTCTTTGCCAATTACAGCTGTACAGCTAGTGACTTTCCTGCTCTTGAATTTGGTTGGCAATTGCAACCTAGTCAGAGTGATGGAGGTTTCAAGAGCTCCCCACATCAGAGGATCAACATAAAGGAGAGCATTCTGCTACTTAGATTTATCTCCACCACTGATAAGAATCCTTGCTCTGAAAGATATGTAGTGGCCATGCGAACAAGAATGAACAAGGCTTCCTCTGAGAGGGATCGGTACTCAGGAAAATCTAGTAGAGATACCCAGAAGTTCCTATAGTATTTGAAGATTGAGAAGGAAGCTTCCTGTCCAAAATCTGTGTGCAAGTCCAGAAGTGACTCCATGTTGTTTCCCAGCTGAACCATTTTCTTATGCTCCGACACGAATGGATTCACTATCCACATCTTTCCCTTCAGTGATGCAGCCTCATCTACTGAGAAATATTCCTCCAGGTTCTCCTTCAAGAGCTCGAGGTGAAAGAGAACGAGATCTTTCACCCTTTCTTCCTAATTAGGAGTCTTATCTTCCCACTGACTGTGCTTCATGAAGTCGTCGAGCTGAACAAAGTGGGAAATGTCCTACTCTTGGGAATGGTTTTTCCAAAGATTAACTTTTAATTTGAAATCCTCGACTTTACTGATGACATCAAATACGTCTCCTCCTTTTCCTTGAATGGACAGATTCAGCTTGTTGAGTTGCTCAAAAACTGAAGCCATGTAATGCAGCCAGTAGAGATCCTGTAATTTCGATGCCTTCTCCTTGTCCTCTTTAAATAATTCAGTCAATTCTTCCTTCAGGCTCAGGATCCGAGAGAGCACTTTTCCTCTCGAAAGCCATCGGACGTTAGCATGGAAAATAAGTTGCATATATTCTGCACTCATATCCTTACAGAGTTCAGAAAAGGCGTGATTTTTTGGCATTTGCACGTACAGCATTTACGATTCCCACAACATCCTCAAGAACTTTTTCCAGATCATTTTTCTCAGCCTGTTTTGCTTTCGGTACAGACACAGATAACCTCTTCGAAGCCAATACTTGTCTGTGAATGAAACTGGGTTCAAACACAGTTGGGTGATACGTTCTTGATTCGAGTGACTGCTTCCTGCAAAGATCCAAACATTGCGGCAGCTCCATCAGTAGTCACGGCGACACATTTGGTCCAGTCCAGGTCTGCCTCTTGTATGAATTCATCCAGCTTTGTAAATATTGCATATCCAGTGATGTGAACGCCTACTGGCAAGCAGAAAAGATAGTGCTCTGATATCTTCTTTGCTTACACATCAAGGAATCTGGAGTACGCAATCAGTTGAGCCTCATTTCTGATGTCAGTTGTCTCATCAAATTGAAGTCCAAAGCAAGCTGCTTCTCTAAGCTTGCCAAGTAACTGACTTTTCAAGTTTTCCGCAACTGATGTACATCTTCTCTTCATTGTACAATTGGATAGGGGAATTCTTTTCACTTTTTCCACTGCTTTCTTTCCACCATGAATATACTCAGCAGCAACTTCCAGACATGGCAAAATCACATTCTCTGCTTTGACAAATGGTTGTTTTTTCTGCAACAGAATATGAGCTATCTTGATGTAAGTCTTTAATAGAGGCTTCTCTTCCCGTTCCAGATAAACCACTGCTTTCTCCAGTGAGTTCTGTTGCTTCAAATGGGCAGCTAGTGTTCTTCAAAAAACTTGACTGATTTGTTCTTATGCTGAGGATGTGTATTGCTTAAGTGAAACAACAACTTCGAAAGAAGACAAGACGGGCATTGTTCTATCTCACAGGGCAAACCATGCACTACCCAGAAGGGTAGGGATTCAGACCTTCATTTTTTGGGTAAAAAAAAACCATACTTCAAGTATTCCTCGTCCCATTTCCGGTACTTTGGTTTCACACCAGACGTTGACAGTGTTTGCTTCCGTTTCGTTCCCATAATTTCGTTACCCTCTGCATTGTCCTCCAGGTTGATATCTTCCGTGGGCATCCCGTCATCATTCAAGGTTTCTGTAACCTCAGTTTCTTCTCTGGTACACGTTCTCTTGAAGTACTTGTACACAGACATTGCCCAATCATCAATTCGCAAAACAAATGAGCTAAAGTCAGTTAATTGGTAAATAATACAAAATAAAAATATATACATAATAACATCATGACATAAAGTACATGCATGCAAAATAAATTAAAATTGGAACAGAATGTCTGAGGGGAAATAATTAACAATACTCTATACGGGTGTTTCAAAAGTCCCTCACTAATTTGATTTTCAATTTTCTTTGCAGCTAATCGACCAACGATGTTCATCTTGAGGTAAACTCTTACTCAGTAGTTGAGAATTTTTTTGAGTCTACATTTGAAGTTTTGCTCCGTTTACTTCTGCTACCATGCTGACTCTAGAGCAGAGGTGTAAAATCGCTGCATGGCAGGAGGTTTTTCAATCTGTGGTCGAAGTGCAGCGACGATTCCGGGCAGTCTACGGACAGCATTATGCACCGGATAGGAACACCATCGTCGCCACCCACCGGAAGTTTATGGAGACCAGGACAAACCACGATCAGGAAGACCTCGAAGTGGGCGGAGTGAGGAGAATGTCGAAACTGTCCGTGAGGCGTTTACTCAGAGTCAAGGAAAGTCCATTCGGCGAGCTGCTGCGGAACTGAACATCAGCGCGACATCTATCCAACGGATTTTGCGGCGTGGTCTCAAGCTGTATCCGTACAAGATCCAGGTGGTTCAGAAGCTGGAACCTCAAGACTACGATTGCCGGGTGGAGATGTGTGAGACACTGCTGCATCACTACGAGAGAGACCCATCGATCCTGGAGCACATGTGGTTCAGCGACGAAGCTCTCTTCCACCTTTCTGGTCGCGTCAATCGGCACAACACCCGCATTTGGGGAACTCACAAACCTGCGGAGATCCGTGAACATGAAAGGGACACGCCGAAATTGGTCGTCTGGTGTGCCATCTCCTCAGCTGGGCTGATTGGTCCGTTCTTCTTCCGGGATCAAAATGGAAATTCCGTGAACGTCAACGGAGACAATTACCTTCGTATGCTTCAGGAGTTCTGCATCCCCCAACTGTCAGCTGTAGCTGACATGCAAGAAGTCATTTTCCAGCAAGACGGTGCCCCTGCTCATTACTCGCGTGAGGTTAGCTCATTTCTGAATAAGCAGTTCCCGGATCGGTGGATTGATCGCCGTGGTCCCATTGAATGGGCTGCTCGCTCGCCTGATCTTACCCCATGCGACTTCTTTTTGTGGGGCTACATTAAGAGCAAAGTGTACGCCACCAAGCCGCGAGTCCTCCCCACACTAGAAGAACGGATCAGGAATGCGTGTGCTTCTGTTACTCCCGAAATGTTGTCCAATGTCGGCCAAGAATGCGTAAAACGGTGGCTCGCTTGTTTCGAAAAAGACGGTGACCACGTTGAGGTGTACCAGTGACTTTCCAGTAGACTTATGAAGCCAAGTTTGATGCCACCAAAATTCTCATGAATCGTAGACTCAGCAACCAAATTGTCATTTGGTTCCTCTTGTAATTGCTATTTTAATAAAATTTTAAAAATAATGAGGGACTTTTGAAACACCCTGTATAATGTATATAATATATAATTATATGCAGCAAGCCAAACTGAGAAAGAAAGATATAATAACTATTAACAATCTTAGGACTATTAAACTACTTCCTGAAATAGATAAATCATTCTCAGGTGTTGAAGAACCATATCTTTTCAACTATTTATCAGACAAACTTCCAGAAAAAAAGCCTTTAAATACTGATCCAATCAAATTTGATAAGTTGAAAATGTTCTAATGAAGAAATATTAATATACTTGCATTCATAACTAAACAATATTCGTTCCCCTTACCATTCACCTCACCATTTTCATTCACCTTGCCATTCACCCCACCATTCTCATTCACCCTGACTCTGATTTCATTCACCCTAGGGTGAACCATTCACCAAGTTGAGAAGCACTGCGGCATAGACATAGGAAACAACAGTATTTCGTGAACCCTCCTTGTATATCCATTAACATACCAATGACTTTGAGATCACCAGAGATATTCCATTGATGAGAGTAGTATGGGCGCAACAGGGGAGAGTGCAATTGCACTTTTGCAAATTTTGTTCAATGCTGCAAAGGGGGTGGGGTAATGCTGCAAATGGGGTTGATGGTAATGTTGCAAAGGGGCTAGTGCACAAAGGGGAAGGGGTTATGCAACAATGGTGGGTGGGAATAGCCCCCAAATTGCATGAAGGGGAAGGGGTTATGCAACAAGGGATAAGGAGAAACCCCCAAGTTGCATGAAGGGGAGATTTGGGTGAGAACGTGGGACGGCCTCACCCCCCAAAGGGGAATACCTAACCTAAGAGAGAGAAAGGAGGAGGAGAGTCTTTGCGGGAGAAGGTAGGACGGCCTCATCCACCAAAGGGGTATACCTAACATAAAAGAGAGAGAAGAGAGAGAGAAAAAAGAGAGAGGGAGAGAGCATGTTTCGCCTGGCTCCGCCAGACTCATAATGAGAGCTCATGGAACCAACATCTGTTATATAGAAGGTCGGGGGTTGCCAGAGAGCACTATTTATTTTAATTATTTGTATACGGAGGGGTTGCGAGATACCACTATTGAATTTGTTTGTTTATATAAATGGAGGGATTGCCAGGGAGCACTGTTTATTTTAATTATTTATATATAGATGGGTTGCCAGATACCACTATTTATTTTAATTATTTATATATAGATGGGTTGTCAGATACCACTATTTATTTTAATTATTTATTTATTAAAATTCGTCGTGTAAATCCATACCATCTGAGAAACAAAATAAAAATAAATACGAGTGGGTAGAGTGCATTGCATTGTTGCTAATACAATGTTGATCAATGTTGCAAAGGGGGCGGGGACACATTATATATATATATATATATATATTGCAAATGGGGTCTAACTAATGGTTTATAAAGATTTGTATATAGCGATTGTCTCTAGGTCTGGTCTTTCCGGGTACAACAGTTATCCAAAATTTTTCAAACAAGTAAAATGTCTTGCCAAATAAAATAACTATGAGGGGATCCTTTCGGGCAACAATATAAACTGAGTGTTTAATTTGTATACTGTATATTTAATGAATATTCAAACCAGCGTATTATTTTAGACAAATTTTCACTTTAACCCATTAATCGCCGGACCCATTTATGTTGGTCAGAAATATATTATTTTTATATTTATTATAGATGGAACTCTAACTAAGGTAATAATAAACAAATAAGATAAAAAAATTTGTTTATTGTTTGAAATATGAACTGATGCACATCTGCACCATCAGCAGGTAATGAGAAATTTACGTTAGAAAGCAAATAGTGATATTTATTTTAAAAAACAAAACGAACAAAGAAATAAATATACTAGTTATCCTTATATTAACCCGCTCTCTACGAATATAATAACATGGAAAACAAATTTTCAGTGATTATTATATTATTGCATATTAAAAATATAATAGTGTCCAGAAAATAAATGAAATTTAAAGAACTGGCAGCACTTACCTTTAAAGTAAGGTACATCTGGCTTTCAGCTAAGGGTGCAGATCTGCACCACAAATGTTTATGTCCTAATAATTCACTGATTTTCATGAAACTTTAGTATAACTCTGCGTAAAACCTTCCCCAGCGCTCTAACTCAACAATGACAAGGTCGTTCAACATCTGTTAGTATAAAATAGTGCCAAAACGGAAATAAAAAAAACATGTGTGAAATTGTGAGTAGAAGGATAAATTTGGATAATTACTAATAACATTTAAAAGTATTTTTCTATAATTTTTATCCTGTGAGTATTTAGTGTATATAATGTATTTACATAAATTGAAAAGATAGTTTGAGTAAGAGAAATATCTACTGAGTAACAATCAAATTAATGTGGTGTAGCATTTCTGCACCATCAGTGCTTAATGAGTTAATAAATATATATATATATATATATATATATATATATATTTGTGTGTGTAAAAATAAACAATGAATAATCAATATTCATTTTAACATAAGAACCAAAATCGCTTAACGCGAGTTTGGATAGAATTTCGATTTTTGCTTTCTTTTTTTTTTCAGTGTGACAACCATGCGACCTACCATTTATATGGTTTAGTCGTATCCATATTTCCATATCTTATCTTGACCATTACCCTATATCAATTTTATTAAATATTCATTATTACTCGTGTCAGTCTATGCATCCGTACCTGTTCGTTTAAAGTCGTCCAAATACGTTCGCATGTATTATTTTTTTTCCTTTTTTTTTTCTCTTAAGTGCGTTCACCTCTCGCAAGCTGATCATTCATGCTGAGTCAGGGTGTTCGAATTCCGATGACGTCGCCAAAAGCAAGCATCTGAATTCGAAATCATCTCTTGCTTCTGCCACAAATTTATAACATAAGGTGTTATGTTGTATGTTATGTTATCCCCGTTCTCATTACTTGTACTTACTATTTCTACCTAATTGTCATTCAAATTCTATATTACTTATGTATTACGTTACGTAAATGTCTGTGTACTTCCAATGAAAAGTACACCATATTTTTTTCCGCTTTCCTCATCGCTGGCTAATTAGACTTTCAAACTCTGATAACCAACCAGGTTCTAATAATATTTGACATAATTTGGCGTAATTATTAACTATAAATATATAATATTGTTGTTAATCCCCTTTAAATTATAGAACAATGGTTAACTCCCTTTCATTATATAAATTGTATCACCTATTTAGATTATTTCAGTAGTAGAGATGTCAATTAACAATTTGCCAAAATTGTAATTAAATGTAATACTTTAATATAATGTAATTGATGTACCGTACTTTAATGAAACTTTAATTAATGATGGTAGTTTAGTATAGTGTAATTAATGTATTTTAATGACGATAATTAACGATAATAAGCGAATATGAATTAATTGGTAACTGTAATCGTATTTGTAATGAACCATAATTAATACTTACTCAATGATGTACTTAGACTGTACTTATGTACTACTACGAAATTATATCGCCTTCAGAATTGTATACTGGGCGAAAAATACGATTATATTTTATTTACTAAGTTCTCGGAAGAAAGCCCAACTCGAAGGGGGAAAATAAAAAGTTTCTCTTACTGTAATTTACTTCTGAAAAATGTAGAGGAAATGCTCTGAATTTACAGGGGTAGAGGTTCGACCTCTTTCGACCATGGCTCAGGCCAGAATCTAAAAATTAAGGAGGCAAGGGGCCTCTGCCCCCTCCTCGCAGCGAGGCTACTAACAAAGGAGTCTCGTAGTAGTGACCAAAGAAGAGTGAAGTAATGAAGTAAATTTTACAATTACATGTATCATATAAGTCAAAATGTTGGGGGAATGCAGTTGAAGGTTAAGTTCCCCCCTTTTAAACATATGATCAGATGAAAGATTCCAAATAAAATTTTAAAAAATAAAAATTAAAAATATTCGTATTTTTCGCCGAGTACACATTTCTGAAGGCGATATAATTTCCTAGTTGTACATAAGTACAGTCTAAGTACATCATTGAGTAAGTATTAATTTTGGTTCATTACAATTACGATTACAATTACCAATTAATTCATATTCGCTTATTATCGTAATTAAAATACATTAATTACACTATACTAAACTACTTTCATTAATTACAGTTTCATTAACGTACGGTACATCAATTACATTATATTAAATTATTACATTTATTTACAATTTTGGCAAATTGTTAATTGACATATCTACTACTGAAGTAATCTAAATCGGTGATACAATTGATATAATGAAGGGGAGTTAACCGTTGTTCTATATATTTATAGTTAACAATAATTTCGTCAAATTATATCAAATATTATTAGAACTGGTTGGTTATCAGAGTTTGAAAGTCTAATTAGCCAGCGATGAGGAAAGCGGAAAAAAATACGGTGTACTTTTCATTGGAAGTACACAGACATTTACGATAACGTAATACATAGGTAATATAGAATTTGAATGACAATTAGGTAGAAATAGTAAGTACAAGTAATGAGAACGGGGATAACATAACATACAACATAACACCTTATGTTATAAATTTGTGGCAGAACAAGAGAGATGATTTCGAATTCAGATGCTTGCTTTTGGCGACGTCATCGGAATTCGAACACCCTGAATCAGCATGAATGAGCAGCTTGCGAAAGGTGAACGCACTTAAAAGAAAAAAAAAAGGAAAAAAAATAATACATGCGAACGTATTTGGACGACCTTAAACGAACAGGTACGGATGCATAGACTGACACGAGTAATAATGAATATTTAATAAAATTGATATAGGATAATGGTCAAGATAAGATATAGAAATATGGATACGACTAAACCATATAAATGGTAGGTCGCATGGTTGTGAGACTGAAAAAAAATAGAAAGCAAAAATCGAAATTCTATCCAAACTCGCGTTAAGCGATTTTGGTTCTTATGTAAAAATGAATATTGATTACTCATTGTTCATTTTTACATATATATATATATATATATAGAGTGTCCCCTTTCCCCCACTTCGCTCTCTCCCCTAGCAATACAGCTGAAAACCTTTTCTTCAACTTTTTTTTTTTTTGGTGGGGGGTGAGTTCAGACCTTTCCATGCCTCAAATGATTAAATTCCCCCACCCTACCCTTCCGATCCCCATTCTTCTTCTTCCACAAATATTTTAATAATGTCTCGCCTGTCCACACTAACAGTTGGCGAACACTATTAAAAGATGATTTGTAGTGTTAATTATATTCACCTATCAACGCAGTTTACTGTAACATTTATTTAAGTGTAAATAAAATAAAATAAAATTTGTATTAGGCATTTCAAAATGAATTTTGTTTAAACAGATAAAATGCGCCTGAGGGAAATAAAGATAGTTTAATTCTTATTTAAAAGAGACGGTTAGGATCGAAGAGAAAAAAAGAAATATTAACTAGAACTCTCTCAACGTTTGAATAGAAAAAAAAGAAGCGATCTTCAATAGTGAGATCAGAGATTAACCATTTATTGTACACAGTTTTGCCTATTTAATAATAAACCAAAAACATCTCGTCAGAACCATAATTACATAAGCATCGCAATTCTGATGCACAAAATTAGTAATATTTGTCAGTATCGGCTACTAAGAGCTGGGAAGGCAAGTAAAATGTATCATTGTCTTCTTATTTGTTAAAAAGTTGTTAGTTTTCTCTTTGTTGCAAATATTCCTGACAGTTGGCTTAGAAGTCTTAAGCAGCCAGTCGGCTTAGAACGCGTAACCTACTATTTGGTATACATATATATATTTATTTAATTAAATAATATCGTTTATATATACAAGCAAAATAATTAAATAAAACATTACATCATTCTGTTTATTTAGACGAATTATTGGAAATAATTTCCTGAAATATCTAGAAAATAAATATATAATCAAATTAGTTCATTCTATAAACAGTTTAAACGAGGAATATATATATATATATATATATATATATATATATAATATATATATATAATAAAAAATAATAATATTATAAGAAATACAGAAGTTGAACGAGGAATATATATATATATATACATATATATATATATATATATAAATATATAAATAATAAAAAATACTGATAGTACAAGAAACACAGTTTAAACGAGGATATATATATATATATATATATATATATATATATATATATATATATATATATATATATATTACAATAAAAAATTATAATAGTATAGGAAATACCCAAGTTGAGTGAAGAATATATAGATATAATAAAAAAATAATATATAAACATCAAAATAATAGTACAGGAGATATCTATATACACATTATGTTCTAATACGCTTAACTAAAATACTAAACTCGCACGTGATCGAGTCCACAGTTACATCGTTGTTGCCTTGCACTATGCAATAAATACGAGTTAACATTATTACACCGCTCAAGTTATAGGGAGGCCTATACTCGATGTAAAGGGCCTTCAATTCGTTCAATACTATTTTGCCCACTTTACATTCGGTTGGCAAGTTATCTTTAAACATGGACAAGGCACGCAAAACATGGCATCGTTAGCCACAATATCATTATTAAATTTAAGTTTATAAAAACTCCTTTCCAATCGAGGGTTTTTTCTTACCGATCCGTGCTTTTCAATCGTAAACTCTTCTTCACAATGCATAGCGGCAGTTGAAATAATCTTCTATGTCGTAACGACAGCTGCTCATTATATAAAGAAACAATTCTTCAGGGTGAACGGTGTAGGTGAGCTCAGCCCTGTACCGCTCAATTCCTTTGTACCAAAGTTCGTGATATTTCAAAGTGTCTAAACCTTTTAAATAAGCATCCAGTTCCAGACCATTCTCGCCTTGTTCAGTCCTACACTCGGTAAACCCGTCGAGCAGAGCTGTGTATGCGTATGCAAGAACGGTATCAAAATAAAGCATATCCGTAACACGCGCGTCTAATATAGGCTTCAGCTTTCGGAAACTGACGATTTCAAACATTTTGTTGAGGATGAATCGGTTTCGCGTAGGGACAAGAACGTTATTATCAGACGCATTCCTCCACATCAGCCGTATATCAATGCATGGCTGAGCGCTATTTATACACAACGTGCAAACAATGGCATATGAGGGGGTAGTATCACTAATCTGTTCTCTTCTTGTACCTACACCTGCAGGTATTTTATAACGATCCTCGCTCCACTTCTCAACTACCACGAAGGCTCTATTCATCTCCTCAACACTTAAATAACCAACATTCCGTTTACCAGAGTTTGTTTGTCTACAAGTCGTTTCAAGTACATAGTTAATGGCACCGGTTTTACGCCTGAACACGCACAATGACTTCGTCTTGGACACATCGTACACGTCATTGAGAATGTTGCTCAAAGGAAGCCCCATGATATTCTATTGTGAGGAGTGCACGTCCAGTCGGTTCAAGCTCTGAGATAACTATGAGCCACAGGTGGGCGGATCGGCTCGAAGGGAGGGGGGTGGAAGAGTGAGTCACACCATAAGTTGATGAATCGTGTACGGTGTTGTTCCAACGTGAAAGAATCATGTGAATACCTGTATTCCATTATACCGGGCAATCGTTTAGATAATTTTTCTGGCACATGAAGTAATATCGGCTTTAATGTTTTATCACTCCCACTCCTCAGAATGCACACCAGACATTTTCGTTGAGGGGGATTTTCACGAACTAAACAGATTTTATTCACATTCCTGTGCACTATTTGAGAGAAACACGTACCCATATTTTCCCTTTTTGCTTAGCAATCGATACTCGTCTCTAAATTCTATTAAAAACTCACGCAGGCCTTTAGCCACAACCTCACTGCAAACCTCGTCATAATATATATTAATTTACTTCAATAGCGGATAGGCTTCGCTCACAGTTTCTAAATAATGATCACTCACCACTAGAATATATGCCACCTAGCCCACTAAATTCATTTTCTTTTGCTCCAGCTACCTCTACTGAGGTGCTGAATATTGTTGGTAAATTAAAAACCACAAAAAATAAAATTCGTAACATTCCTGTACCTATATCGAAACTTAGGATATCTGTAACTTTGGCTAACATTATCAATCAAAGTATTTCCAAACGAATGTTCCCATCAATGCTTTAAACTGGCTGTATAACAATCAATTTTAAAAGAGGGTTATCCTACACTATCAACAAATTATAGACCTGAGTGTTCATTATCAGTGTTCAGCACAGTTTTTGAAAAATTGTAAAAAGTAGAATGCAGCGATATTTAGAATCCTACAATTTATTATCTCCAAATCAATATGGCTTCCGTAATAATAAAAAACGGAAGTGGTTATTTTAAATCTTATGGAAGTTGCAAATACCGCTAAAGGGAAAAAAGAAATAATGTCAATATTTATGGATTTGAGCAAGGTGTTTGATGTAATAGATCATAATATTCTACTTAATAAATTATACTGTTATGGCTTTAGAAAAGCAATCAGTGATTGGTTTAAAAGTTATTTATCCAATAGATATCATTTTGTATCAGTAAATAAGGATTGTTCAACTAAAGTGCTTGTCAAACATGGTGTGTCAGAGGACTCAGTTCTGTGTCCACTGTTATTTTTATTTTATATAAATGACCTTCCACGCGCATCTGATATACTGAACTTCATAATGTGTACAGATGATACAACTGTCTCTTTTTCTTGCAAAGATGTTAATTCAGCTAAGAATATATTTAATTCAAAATTCATCAGTGTAATAAAATGGTTGACCACCAATAAACTCTTCCTGAATACCAGTAAAACAAATTTCATGATTTTTACTAACAAAAGAAATGTATATCTTGATGAACTTAATGTTAATGAAATCGCTATAAAGGAGTGTACTGTAACAAAATTTCGTGGTGTAATGGTAGATAAGAAAGTGCTGTGGAGTGATCATGTAAATTATATCGCGATAAAGATTTCAAGGAGCGTTGCTATAATGTTTAAACTTAGAAATGTAGTCCGTAAACAGGTTTTATTGACTCATTATCATACTCTTGTTCTTCCTTGTATAACGTACTGCACCCTTGTTTGGGGAAACTCCGTTAACAACGCATTTCACGGTATCTTTGTCATCCAATAAATGCAAAAGGTTATTTATCTGATGGCGAGTTCCTTGATCACTCTAGTGCATTATTTAAAGAGCTAAACCTAATAAAGCTTAATGATGTAATCAAACTGGCACCTTTTATTTTTATTTACAATGGGTAAATAGATATTTTGTAATTCATCAAGAAATCCACTCGTATCAGACCAGAAATAGATCAAAGCTTGTTATACTTTAATTGTCTTCATCTCAAAAACCACCCATTTTCATTGGATTGAAACTATGGTGCGACTTGATTGCCGATATAAAAAATATTGTGAATGTAAATTTGTTTGTCACAAGGTAATTTTACCCGAATGTCAGTTACACACAAATCGCCAATAAAAAATTAATGAAAGAAATTTATGAAACCATAAAATTATTGAAAATTATTTGTATTAGTTACGCCTTAAGTGATAGCCTCAGAGAACGGAAGTTCCTAAAGAAAATATGATACAGAAAAAGTAGGAGTAACAATTAAATTCAAATTTGGATTTCGGTGCTGCTAAAATATAAAAAAAGATTGTGTATATATATAAGGTTATATGGATATACAATGCATCTCGACGGTATAGTGGCTATCAGTGCTGAGAGAGGACACCAGGTTCGTGGGAGGAAAACAAAGGTTAACCAAGGTACTAATAATGTTTCGTCTTTTTAATATAATCTTTTTAATGCTCAGAGGTTTCAAAAGTGTGATCTCATAAAACAAATTTACCTACTACATCCGTAAATTATCACATACTCGAGACCTCACTTATACCCAGCTGCCTACGCACACACCAGAAACTGGAAATGCATGAATTTCATAGTGTCAACATTTTTTTGCCTGTCTCTGTCAGGACCAGACAAATCTTTTATTCATTATTGCGAGGGGGAGGGGAGAGAGAGAGAGAGAGAGAGAGAGAGAGTGAGAGAGAGAGAGAGAGAGAGAGAGAGTGAGAGAGAGAGAGAGAGAGAGAGAGAGAGTGAGAGAGAGAGTCAGTGTTTATAGATCATGATCAGTGAAAAAGTTTGTTGTTTATATAAGTGTTGAGGAGATGAATAGAGTCTTCTTGGTAGTTGAGAAGTGGTACGAGAATCGTTATAAAATACCTGCAGGTGTAGGTACAAGAAGAGAACAGATTAGTGATACCCCCTCATATGCCATTGTTTGCACGTTGTGTATAAATAGCGAACAGCCATGCATTCATATACGGCTGATGTGGAAGAATACGTCTGATAATAATGTTCTTGTCCCTAAGCGAAACCGATTCATCCTCGAAAGAATGTTTGTAATCGTCGGTTTCCGCAAGCTGAAGCCTATATTAGATGCGCGTGTTACGGATATGATTTATTTTGACACGGTTCTTGAATACGCTTACACCGTTCTGCTCGACGTATTTGTTGAATGTAGGAATGAACAGGGGGAGAATGGTCTACATCTGGATGCATATGTAAAAGGTTTAGAGCTGAGCTCGCCTACACTGAAATATTCTACCAAATCGTAAAGACACCTATCCACTATATAGAGGTACAGTTCTTCAGGGTTAACAATTGCCGCAATGCGGAGTGAAGAAGAGTTCACAATTGAGAAGTTCGGGACGTTAAGAAAAAAAAAACCGATTGGAAAGGCATGATTATAAACTTGTATTTAATGTTGTGGTTAACGATGACATTTTTGTGCGTGCTTTTGATTGTATTCTGTCCGTGTTTAAAGATAACTTGCCAACCGAATGTAAAGTGGGCACAAAAATAGTATTGAACGAATTGAAGGCCCTTTACATCGAGTATAGGCCACTCTATAACTTGAGCGGTGAAATACGTAATGTTAACTCGTTTTTATTGCACAGTGGAAAGCAACAATGATGTAACTGTAGACTCGATCATGTGCGGTTTAGTATTTTAGTTAAGCGTAGTAGAACATAATGTGTATATAGATTTCCCCTGTACTATTATTTTGATGTTTATATATTATTTTTTATTGTATATATGTATATATTTCTCGTTTAAACTGTGTTTTTCTCGTACTATTATTATTTTTTGATTGTATATACATATATTCCTCATTCAAATTGTGTATTTTTTAAACTGTTATTATTTTATATTGTGTGTATATACATATTCCTCGTTTAAACTGTGTATAGAATGAACTAATTTGATTGTATATTTATTTTCGATATATTTCATGAAATTATTTCCAATAATTCGTCTAAATAAACAGAATGATGTAATGGTGTTTTATTTAATTCTTTTGGTTGTACATACAGGGTGTTTCAGGAGGAAAGGTCAATACTTCAGGAAGTGATAGTATCGGTCATTGTGAGAGAAAAAGTTCATATGAACATGTATCTAATTCTGAATAGTTACGGAGATAGAGCTGTTTGGATCTACAAATACAAAAGCATTATTAATGGTAATCAAGAAAGAGAAACCAATTACTGCTTCTAACATTTAATGTTTAAACGTTGGCATTTTGAATAGTATCAGATACAGAAATGACAAATTTGTTACAGTTTACAATACGATTTCGAAAATCCCACCGTCAACATCAATGCACTTTGCAACTCGTGTGCGAAGATCGCGTGTTATTCGTCTGAGTTGATCTTGACATTCCTTTACGCGGGCAGCAGCATCCAAAATGCGCACGAGCAATTCTTCTCGTGTATCGACCTTTCTTTTGTAAACTTGACTTTTCATCCACCCCCACAAACAATAATCTAACGGAGAGAGGTCTGGAGACCTTGATGGCCATTGAATGGGACCACTGCGGCTGATCCATCGACCAGGGAAAGTTTGATTTAGGTATTGCATCACCAGACGGGTAGAATGTAGAGGAGCTCCGTCATGCTGAAAGTACATACCAACGCGTGTAGCCAAAGGAACATCCTCCGATAGTCCTGGTAATTCATTTTGCAGAAATTCTAGGTAACTTTGTCCTGTAAGACTCTAAAGTAACAGGGCCAATCAGCTGATCATCGATGGTACCGCACCACACATTGGCAGAGAAGCGATGTTGAAAATTTGTTTCCAGAGTGGCATTTGGATTTTCGTCTGACCACCGATGAGAGTTACGAGTGTTGTTGATACCATCACGGGTGAAAGTAGCTTCATCGATGAACAGTATTAATCGAAGCAATCGGCGATTAGCATTTACCCAATGACAAAATTCCAGTCGCATGGCAGCGTCACCTGGTTGAAGGTGTTGTACACGCTGTACATGATATGGATGCAAGCCTTCCTCACGTAATGTTCGCCATACTCTTGTGTGTGGTACACCGAGACGTGTAGAAATTCTTCGTGAGTTAGTAGTAGGACTACGCTCCACCAACTGAAGAATGTTTTCCACTTCATCCACATCTTGTTGACCTTCACGTTCAGATGAAAAATGAGCGCTGGGAAGTGTATCAATCTCACGCAGTGTGTTCAAAACCCTGGTAAACACTCTTCGATCCGAAATTCTGCGGTTCGGAAACCGTCGACGGTATTCTGCAACAGCAGCTGTTGCACTTCCATCGCAAAAAACCGTAGACATATACCATATCTGCATATTCGGCATGTGTGAAGGTGTGTGGCATTCTTAACACTGCTTCAAACACCAAACAATGTCACTCACAACAGTCAGCTGTCGATTGGCTTATGTTACATGCTTACATTACAGCTTACATGGTTCAAGGTTATAGGGAAGGGGGGGGAAGAGCTGCGCGCGCATCAGATTCAAATAGCTCTATCTTCGTAACAATTCAGAATTAGACACATGTTCGTATGAATTTCTTTTCTCACAATGACCGATACTATTACCTCCCGAAGTATTGACCTTTCCTCCTGAAACACCCTGTATAAACGATATTATTTAATTAAATAAATATCTACAGTATATGCATACCAAATGGCAGGTTAAGCGTTCTAAGCCGACTGGCTGCTTAAGACTTCTAAGCCAACTGTCAAGAATATCTGCTACAATGGGAAAACAGAAATATTGACTATTTGTCTTGTTATCAATTCAATAGTTTTTATTTTATTTTTTGTCTTCGATCCTAACCGTCTCTTGTAAATAAGAATTAGACTACCTTTATTTCACTCAGGCGCATTTCATCTGTTTAAACAAAATTCATTTTGGAATGCCTACCACAAATTTTATTTTATTCACACTTAAATAAATGTTACAGTAAACGGCGTTGATAGGTAAATATAATTAACACTACAAATCATCTTTTAATAGTGTCCGCCAACTATCACAGAAATTAAGGTGTTTTAAGTTGTTAGTGTGGACAGGAGAGACATTATTAAAATGTTTGTTTAGGAGGGAGAATGGAGCTCGGAAGGGTGTGGACTGGGGAAGTTAATCATTTAAGACATGGAAAGGACTGAACCCAAACCCCCCAAAAGTTGAAGAAAAAGTTTTCAGCTGTGTTGCTAGGGGAGAGAGCGAAGTGGGGGGGAGGGGACACTATATGTAAATATGTATACTACGGATACTGAATATACATTGCCCCACCCTTTTTTCTTAGCTAAATAATAGGCCATGGGGCTGAAATGTCTTTATGGGACGTGAGTTTAAATTTTTTGCGTTTCACATAACCGGATTTTCCGCAGAGAAGGAAACAGTTGGAAATATTCACAAATGTCTACAAAACGTTTACGGAGATGCTGTTGTTGATCGAAGCACAGTTGGACGCTGGTCTAAACGTGTGAGATCATCGGAGAGAGGGAGTGCCAGCCTCGATGATGAGCCACGCAGCGGTCGCCCAAAATCGGCTGTGACATCTCACACTCTGCAACATGCTAACAGCATCATTCGATCAAATCGTCGCGTCACATACAAAGAACTATCAGTGGAGCTAGGAATTAGTGAAGGAAGTGTGAATACGATAATTCAGCAACTGGGACACTCAAAAGTGTGTTCACAGTTTGTTCATGGCGAACTGACTGAGGATCACAAAACCCAAAGAAAAGAAATTGCTTCCGAGTCGTTGGTTCGATACATGACAGGGGATGACATTTTTTAACGAATTGTGACTGGGGATGAGACTTGGGTCCACCACTTTCAACCTGAAACAAAACGCCAATCCATGGAGTGGCATCACGAAGACTCCCTACGCAAGAAAAAGTTCAAAATGGCTCCCTCTGCAGGAAAGGTTATGGCCACCATCTTCTGGGACATGAAAGGGGTGATTATGGTGGATATTATGAAGACAGGACAAATAATCAACTCAGGGGCATATATTTCTACTCTACAGAGACTCCAGAGACGTATAAAGCGAGTTCGACCGGAGACAAAATTGGAAGACGTCCTTCTTTTGCGCGATAATGCAAACACAACAGTTTGCAAACAAAAGAGGCCATCACAAAAATACGCTTGACTTTTACCCCACCCTCCATACAGCCCGGATCTGGCACCTTCAGACTTCCATTTGTTTGGGCCAATGAAGGATGCTATTCGTGGAAGAAAGTTTCATAGTGACGATGAGGTTGTTCAGGAGGTTAAGAGGTGGCTCCAGCGCTACCCAGCAGACTTTTACCAGCAAGGAATAAAGGCCCTTGTTTCGAGGTGTAGGAAAGCCGTGGAAAAGGAAGGAGACTGTGTGGAAAAATAAAAACTTGTAAAAAAGGTATCTAACTACTTTTGTACAAAAGTTCTTGAACTTACAAGGAAACTTGGAAAGAAAAAAAAGGTGGGGCAAAATATATTGAGTGGCCTTCGTATATTAACCCATTAAGCGCTGGGTGCAGAAATGCTACACCAAATAAATTTGTTGTTACTCAGTAGATATTTTTCTTACTCAAAATATCTTTTCAATTTATGTAAATACATTATATACATTAAATACTCACAGGAAAAAAATAGAGAAAAATAATTTTAAATGTTATTTGTAATTATCCAAAATTTATCCTTTCATTCAAAATTTCACATATGTTGTTTTGATTTCCGTTTTGGCACTATTTTATACTAACATGTTGAACGACCTTGTCAGTTGTTGAGTTTAGAGTGCAGGGGAAGGTTGTACTCAGAGTTATACTAAAGTTTCATGAAAATCAGTGAATTATTACGACATAAACATCTCTGGTCGAGATCTACACCGTTAGTGAAAACCAGATATACCTCTACTTTTTAGGTAGGTGCTGCCAGTTCTTTTATTTTCATTTATTTTTTGGACACTATTACATTTTTATTAAGCAATAATATAATAGTCACTCGAAATTTTTTTTTCATGTTATTATATTCGTAGAGGGCGGGTTCATATAAGGATAGGTAGTATATTTAATTCTTTGTCTGTTTTTTTTTTTAAATAAATATCACTATTTGCTTTCTAACGTAAATTTCTCATTACGTGCTGATGGTGCAGATGTGCACTAGTTCGTATTTCAAACAATAAACAATTTTTTTATCTTATTTGTTTATTACCTTAGTTAGAGTCTCATCTATCACAAATATAAAAATAATATATTTCTAACCAACATTAAGGGGTCGGGCGGTTAATGGGTTAAAGTGAAAATTTGCTTAAAATAATACGCTGGTTTGAATAGTCATTAAATATAATATCTGATAACTGTTGTACCCGGAAAGACTAGACCTAAAGACAATCTCTATATATAAATCTTTATAAACCATTATTTAGAACCCATTTGGAATAAATATATATATATATATATATATATATATATATATACACATATATATATACACCCACCTTTGCAACATTGGTCAACATTGCATTTGTAACATTGCAATTGCACTCTAACAACTCGTATTTATTTATTTATTTTCTTAGATGGTATGGATTTACACGACGACTTTTAATAAATAAATAATTAAATAGTGGTATCTGGCAACCCCTCCATATTTAAATAAATAAATTAACCATCTGGCAATCATCCATATATAAATAATTAAAATAAACACTGCTCCCTGGCAATCCCTCCTTGTATATATGCACAAACATATTCAATAGTGGTATCTGACAACCCTTCCATATACAACTAATTAAAATAAATAGTGCTTTCTGGCAACCCCCGACTTTCTCTGTAACAGATGTTGGTTCCCTGAGCTCTCATTATGCGTCTGGCGGAGCTAAGCGAAACATGCTCTCTCTCTCTCTCTCTCTCTCTCTCTCTCTCTCTCTCTCTCTCCTTTCTCTCTTTTAGGTTAGGCATACCCCTTTGGGGGGTGAGACCGCCCCACCTTCTCCATTAAAGCTCTCCCTTCATGCAACTTTGGTGTTTCCTCCAACCCCTTGTTGCATAACACCCTCACCCTTGATGCAACTTGGGGCTACCCCCTTGTTGCACTCCCCTCCATTTGCAACATTGTTCAACATTTGCAACATTGCAATTGCTCTCTCCCAATATGAGCCCATACTACTACTGATGCGTGCTGTATTGGATTGCTTCGAGTAGTATATTCATGCTATCGTACGTCTCCTTTATATGAACGGAGTGGGCGATCGGGATGGACGCTTTAAGTTCCCTTTATGCAGCAGAAACTCTTTCAAGCTTCGCTGTGAGGAATCAATGAAGAGGCGCCACTCAGATGGTGTGTGTACCTGTGACAAGTTCTCGAAAAGTCCATTGATATCATGGCAATAGCCAAATCATGGTTTCGTTTTCGATAGTGACAAACTCGGACGTTCTTTTCAAGTAAGTATTTCTGCTTGAGTGTCGAGCAGAGAAGTTCTGATTTCTCTTTGGAGGGGGCTAGGTCTCTAATGAGGTCATTCAACTCGTTTTGGGTAAGGCTCTCCGGCAACGATTGCTCTTCGTCAGGTGTGTAGTCAAGATCGGCCGAAGGTCCCACATCTCTGCCAATCGCACCTTCGTCGGATTCCCTTTCGTCTTCTAAAGAATCGAGTCCATGCTGTAGAGTTACCGGAATTGGCATCGTGTCATCGGAGGGATCAGTCTGATCGCGGAGTCTACGTTCGGAAAAACGATGTTATGCTTGTTCTTCACGGAGAATCCAGTTATGTTAACATTGTAAAAGTAACAATCGCCATGATGGTCTCTTGGCTCCCTCCATATCATGGGCATAGCGAACAGCATCGACTTTTTCATTTGGTTTAACCAGTCACGTAATCCATTCGAACAAGCGGTACAGATAACATGTGGCGCGCACGCCTTATCTTGGTCGCCTAGTGGAGAGCCGAAGTATAACCGGTAAGTTTTCCGAAGATCCATCGTGATTGTACGCCGTTGTGATTTAGTCAAGAACGAGCCGCACACGTAACAGAAATTGTCGGGGTGATTTTTACACTTTCGAGGCATGATGATCAATGAGTGGGTTGATGTAAATCACCTAAAAAAATAAAATGTGAAGGTGGGCGACACCAAACAATACAAAAAACAAAACACAACTAAACAAGTGACTGTTACGCCAAAGAAGAAAAGCGTGTACATGTGCAGCGTTTGCAAATTTGTGGCCAGCAACTGCTCTCACCTAAAATACTGCAAGACAACCTGCAGAATGCCATACATGAGGGTACAGAAACGGTAAAGGAAAAACCTGCACATTGGTTACAAAAAACCGAAGACCGATTCCTCTCTCTTGGGAAGAAACTTGACTGAAACCGATCTAGAGAAAGACTTAGGAGTCTATATCAGCAATGATCTGAAACCGTCGAAGCACTATGCAGAAGTCGAAATGAGGGCCTTAAAAATATTAATTTATATTAAAAGACAGTTCCAGTTTCGGAACAAGGAGACTGTATTGTCCCTTTATAATTCACTAGTTAGACCTCAACTGGAATACTGTGGACAGTTTTGGTCTCCATCCCTCAGGAAAGATATTGAAAGGTTAGAAAGAGTAAAAGCAAGGGCTACAAAATTGATCCCTTCAATGAGAATGCAAAACTAGTAACGGAGATTGGAACGCCTAAATCTGTTTACCTTAGAGACGAGGAGGTTGCGCGGTCAGCTTATTCAAGTCTTCAAGATGCTCAATGAAATAGAGAGGGTAGATTACAGAAACTTATTCTCACTTAATGCCAATCGCCAATCCGACAAGAAATAATGGGTTTAAACTGGAACTAAAGACATTTAGATCCTCTGTCTGCGGGAATTTCTTTTCCTATTAAATAGTTAATATCTCGAACCAACTTCCCTCAGAAGTTGTTTCCCGCCAAAGTGTAAATGTGTTTAAAAATAGGCTAGACAAAATACTGAATACTCATGGTTTAAGACTAAAACATAACGTAACTCTGCAGGAGTTCGCTTGCACGGTATCTCTGTGGGCATGCTAATTATATAGCTTTTTATATATTCTCCACTTTCCAGTAAACTTTCCTTGGCTACTTTTGCAGGGTCAAGGTATTTTCTTCAACCTTTCTTTCATACCTGCCTCTGGCAGGGAGGGAGCGGAGGGTGGGGAGAGAGCCTTATACTTTTCTATCCAGTTTTATATTACTGCTAGGATAGTTGAAAGAAAAATAAACTTGTTTAATTACAGGAACTTCCCAGAGTGGACCGGAAGATCTTTGAGTCTTCCTCTTTTCCTTGTAACTCCTTGTAACTCCTTGTAACTCTGTCTCTGTCTGTCTGTCTCTGTCTGTCTGTCTGTCTGTCTTTCTCTCTCTCTCTCTCTCTCTCTCTCTCTCTCTCTCTCTTTCAGTAGTCTGTCTGTCTGTCTGTCTGTCTGTCTGTCCGTCTGTCTGTCTGTTGCACTCGACCTTTTTACGGTAGTACTACTGAAATTGTAAAGAGTATCTAGGGACGAACCGGAAGAGCGTATCTGGTTATAAACCTCTTCCGAAATTTTATTTTGATCGTATAGTTTTTGGGGAAACGGTTGATTTTGTCTTCAACTTTTACCCATTAGCCCTATAGTTTCTGCCTACAGTACCCATAATTACCAACTTACCCTAACCCCATAACCCAGAATGATATATTCAGTCCCCAATTCCTGTGAATTTACCAAAGAAATACTGACATTAAACAATTGAAACAGCCTCCATATGCACAGTTTTGACATTAAAGAAATCATCGATATCTGCATCAACAACTTATTTTCTAACAATCAGAACACAGCCCTCAACCTAAGGAAACAAGAATTCATCAAACTCTTAACTCTTGCCGCTTCAGACATGCATTTTGTTTCAATAAACAACTCTACTAACAAACTGATTCACTAGTCACAGGATCCCCCCCTAAGTGCCACACTAGCCAACATCTTTCTCTGTTACCATGAAAATAACCGGTTACTCCATTGCCTCACCCATTACAAACCACACCTACTGTATGTAAAAGATACGTCGACGACACTTTTCTCCTCTTTCACAATGCCAACCATCCCACTCTTTTGCTTAATTATTTCAATTCCCAACATCAAAACATCAAGTTTACTGAAGAAGACGAATCCAACAACACCCCACTGTTTCTACAGTAGATATAACAATAACAAAACAAAATAATAAATTCAGCACTTCCATATATCGAAAACCAACATACACAGGGCGAGGTAGTAACTACCTAAGCCACATCCCTTCACTATATAAAATCAACAGCATTAAAATCTTAATCCATCGTACTTATCAACTTTGTTCTTCCTACTTATCCTTCCACAATGAAATAGAATTCATTCACAATTTCACCATTAATAACTATTTCCCAAAACATTTACTAAAGTCCTTAACTAGAAATTTTCTTAATATTATTTATCACACTTTCCCCCTTAAAATCCCTATGACGACTATATTATTTACAAAATACAATCCGAACTTCGCCACCAACTGACCCCTCTTTACCTTCAAATTAACTTTCAATTTGTATTCACCAACAATAACAGCATTAAATCATATCTCAACTATAAAGAAAAGACCCCAGCCACTTGTTTCGTCCACTATTTACTGTTTCAACTATATTCACTGCAAAGCAAGTTATATTGGCAGCACCATTAGCCAATATCAAACAAGAGTGGACGAACATCACGGCATTTCTACAGCATCACAATCTTTAAATAAACCGTCCAAATCAGTAATAGGGGATCATTGCCACCTCCACAATCACCCACTGCTTCCCAGGCACCAGTTTCAAAATTATCAACTCAGCATACCAACCATCCGACCTCCGCATCCTTGACTCCCTATATATCCTTCGTATGAAACCAACCGTTAATGACTATAGTTCTGCTTTCAACTTAAACATATCGGGGTAATTTTTCTGACTCACCAATGCAAAAGAAATTTGCTTTCACTCTTAGGCTTTCGAACAATTCTAATATGAATACTTCAACACTCAACCATTCCCAACCTTTATACTCGTAAAATCAGATTAATCCCGTAGAATAACCCTGTAAGATTCGTTTTCAATATTCGTTCACCTTTTAACTTTTGTATATTTTAACCGTTGTCTTACCTATCTACATTTTATATACCTTTTTAATTTGAAATTATCATATGACTACATAAATATACAGTATGTATTGTATAAAAATTTTTATTCATCATATACTGTATGTTCACTTTTTTACATTTGTTTTAATTTTTTAGAACTGATGATGGAAATTGAATTTTTCGTCTTCTCGTCTTCTTATTTCTCACTATATATATATATATATATATATATATATATGAAAAATTATTTCACGAAAGTGACACGTGAAAAGTATTTATGATGAATAAAACCACGAAGGAAAAAAGAAACACAAAGGGGTGCTCAAGCGCTTTCGTCTAATGACATCCTCAGGAACACTGGAGTGAAAGGACAGATCAAGGCAATATATAGGTTACAAAAATAAACATACATACATACATATTCATATATATATACATATATATATATATATACATATATATATATATACATATATATACATCTTGAGGAAAGGGCCTTCTGTGAGTGCCCCCCTCACCTGAAGCCGAATTTGTACAGACGTTATGTTGATGACACGTTTGCTTTATTCCAAACGGATAATCAATCAGTTCAGTTTTTAAATTTTTTGAACACACTTCATAAGAATATTATATTTACGCAGGAAAAGGAAGTTCAAGGTTCTATTCCTTTCCTTGATGTTTTGGTTTCCAAATCAGGCTCAACTGTTTTAACTTCTACATACCGGAAGCCTACTTTTACGGGTTTAGGTTTTAATTTTTATAGTTTTTGCGATTTTAATTACAAACTAAGTTCGATTCGCACTTTAGTGCATAGAGCTTATAATATTTGCTCAAACTTTGCTCTGCTTCATAATGAGTTTGAATTTCTTACTGATTTTTTCTTTAAAAATGGTTTTCCACGGGTTCTTGTACAAGGTATTATTGGTAAATTACTTAATAATGTTTATTCCCCCAAACTTATCCCAACGTATGATGTTCCTAAGAATTGTAATATCTTGTTTACCTGACCTCTACCAATTTAACACTGTTGTGAAAAGCAATTGTTGAGTGTGGTGAGGAAATTTTATTTTCACACTGATTTTAAGGTTGCTTTTGTGAATAATAACACCCTTGAATGTTTTTTCCGTTGTAAGGACAAAATCCCCCCTGCGATGAACTGTTCTGTCGTTTATTTGTTTACCTGCCCTGGGTGTTCCCAGGGGAACTACGTTGGCAGCACAGTTCGTTCTTTGCAGGCGAGATTTTGCTCCCATATGGGTATTAGCCATAGGACAGGGAAAGTTTTATCTAAAAAGGAACAGTCTGCCATTAGAAATCATTCTGTTAAGTGTAAAGTTGATATTTCCGTTAATAACTTTAAAATTCTTAAATCATTAAAATGTCCGTCCTCTCTCCGTATTTATGAATCTTTGTGCATTAAATTTCTGAATTCCAGCTTAAATATTGATTCCAGCTGTTACCCCCTTTATATTAATTAGAATGCCTACCAACTAAATTTTTCTGTTTTCCCCTTGACCCTGTCTCCTTTTCGCCTCAGTTGTTTGAGGATGTCAAGTGAGCATGGTATGTTTTCGTGCACTTTTGCGTTTTTTTCATTTAACTTTTTATTAGTGAAGTTTTTAACTAATTTTTAACTAATTTGTTTGAATGTTTTTAGTTTTAAAGTTTTACTTTTATCATGTGTTATTTGTCCTGTATATAATTTTTAATTTGTTTTTGGCTTATGCTTGTTTTACGCTTTTTAATTTTTATTCTTTAAGTAGTTTTATTCTGTGCTATGAATTAGTTTGTTTTGACATTCGTATAATTTTTTTATTTTTTTTGTCATGCATTAATTTTAGCCTTTTATTTTATTAGGCCTTGAAAATGGGTAGAGTTGCCCGAAACGTCGGCTGCAGCCAAATATAATGACTTTCTTGCTCTACGTCTTCGTTTTTATCCTAAATGTACATATACATATATATAGTAAGCATAGAAAAAATTGTGGGAGGAGCAAACATTTATATGGGAGATTGACACTTTTAGCACTTCAGCCGACATTCAATATAAATTCAAATGGCTTGTTTATGAAACAGGTCACAAAAGAATAGAAATAAAAATAAATATAAATATAAATTGAGAAAAAAATTAATTACAAAATAGTGCCTTAGTGATATATATGTCAGTCTAAAAAACCATAAAGAAATAAACCGGCAAATAAAAATAAAATTAAAAAACACAAATATATATACATACATATATATATATATATATATATATATATATATATATAAAAAGACACTTTTAGCACTTTGGCCGACCTTCAATATAAATTCAAATGGCTTGTTTATGGAACAGGTCACAAAAGAATAAAGAAATAAAAATAAATATAAATATAAAAATAAAAAAGTGCCTTAGTGATATATATGTCAGCCAAAATATATATTTGTGTTTTTTTTTTTTTATTTGCCGGTTTATTTCTTTATGGTTTTTTAGGCTGACATATATCACTAAGGCACTATTTTGTAATTAATTTTTTTCTCAATTTATATTTATATTTATTTTTATTTCTTTATTCTTTTGTGACCTGTTTCATAAACAAGCCATTTGAATTTATATTGAATGTCGGCTGAAGTGCTAAAAGTGTCAATCTCCCATATAAATGTTTGCTCCTCCCACAATTTTTTCTATGCTTACTATATATGTATATGTATATATATATGTATATATGTATATATATATGAATATGTATGTATGTATGTTTATTTTTGTAACCTATATATTGCCTTGATCTGTCCTTTCACTCCAGTGTTCCTGAGGATGTCATTAGACGAAAGCGCTTGAGCACCCCTTTGTGTTTCTTTTTTCCTTCGTGGTTTTATTCATCATATATATATATATATTATATTAGGGTGTCACTAGGTAATAGGGGGAAAATTAAACGATGGATATTTTCCTATGACACCCCCTAAATTTGTTCCATTTGGTGTAAAACATACGTTAGAGAAATTTGGTCCTGATTGGTCATCATTTAAAGGTCGCCCTCGTCACTGAAAACAAGACCCATTTGTTGACGTCAACAAGCTGTTCAGTGTTCACAGCTTGGGCCGAACCAGATAATAAAAAACAAGGCAATTTGGTGAAATAACGAAAGTAAGACACTTAAAAACGCAAAGAATACAAACAGTTTATTATATAATCAAAATAGAAGACATAATTTGGCGAATAATGGTACAAAATGGAGAAACAACAAAAGCAAAACTTTGAGAAATAAAATACATATACAGTAGCAGAATAATTGGTGCTCATACGCTGATCAGTGATTAGTTCTTTCGCGTCCTCACTAATGCTGATTTGTTCGGAGCTGGGTGTTGCTTTCTGTGGTCAGTGACAACTTGAACGAGGAACTGGAGCTGTTCTTCTTTCACTGTCAACTTTCCGTTCAGCTCCTTCACCAGAGCCACGGCCCGTTCTGCTCTGTCGTTCACCACTGCAAGTTTGGAGACCACATCCCGAGCTTGCACGTATTCAGAGTTTGACGTCATGAACTGGGATGGTGGAGCAGAAAGCAATCTGGCAACTGAAGTTTTGAGAAGAATCCTCGGGTGTTCTTTGTGATCAGTTGCTCCAGTCCTTTGCTGTCACTGAGGAACATAGTATCAAGAACCAAGGTCGTTTTGGCGGCATGTGAGGGGCTTCTTGATCTAATGCTGCAACCATGCTGCACTTCACTTCCATCGATATCCTCTCATCAAAGAACGCCAGACCCACTGCCTCCTCCGAATGGTACCACAGGTGCGCAGACAGCTTCTTGGTGGTACCATCAGAGATCTTCTTGTGCGGGTATCGAAGGAGCGTCCTCATCAATTCCCAATCATTCAGCGGAGCTTCGATGGACAGATGAGCTGTTGCCCACGCTTTCATGTAAACTAGAACAGAAAAGAGGCAGATATCTCGAATTCCGTGTTCCTCAGTGTTCGTCAGTTTAAACTGTCTTCGGAAGAGCCAGATCTTGATGGCATAGAGCCCCTTAGCCATCCATCTCGCCCGGTGCATAGCACCAGGGGCGCGGAAGTTTAAGTCCCTTGTATGGAACTCCTCCAAGAAGATGACGGAAAGATCGAGGAATTCCTGATAGTCATCACGAACTTGAAGTGCTTGTGATTTTGCAAACTCAATGAGCTCCGTTCTATGCTTAAAAATAGCTGCTTTGGTGAACGCATCTGTGTCCGCAGTTTGGAACTGTTGCTGGTCAATGCGGGTCCAATAATCATGGAAGCGCTTGAAAAGCAGAATTTCTGGACCGGTAGATACTGAATCTAGCGATGCTGCGAATGCCGCCTGTAGCACCAACTCCAGTACATGGTGTCTGCACGCGCAGTGTAACAGGTCACGTCCAACTTTTTCTTCCAGAAGAACACAAGTTCCTCCACAGTGGCCTGTGTTTGTCGCGGTTGTGTCGAAACACATAGATTTGACATGATCGGTCACTCCCCATTCATTCAGGCAATCTATGATGGCATTTGTTTGTGCCAGCGCGTTCCTGACAGAAGTTTTGGCACCCCGAGGAGCTGCTCTGTCCCGGAGCCAGATACAAGAATAGGTAAGCGGTCAACATATTCTCGTGACGTCAGATCTTGCATGAGTTTTCCGTCCAGTGAACAGTCAACGGACTATTGCCTTGGAACTCGCTCTTCAGTTGCCGAGCCTTAAGGGTACGGAATTTTTCACGCTGACGATGAATGGATCCACGATTGATGTTGTAGTCGCTAGCATCATGCCCTAAGCTGGAAGCTGCCTCAAACAGCAGATATGTGGCCTTTCTTGACGAGAGTTGCATGCGATCAAGCGCTGCCGCCAATTCCGATGTCATGATGTTCTTCGTTGCTCTTTGTTTAGACGCTAACGAACCACCACATGCTCCTTTTTCTTCGCTATCATCTGAGCTGGAGGATGAGGACTCCAAAACCGCTTCGTTGGATACTGCCTCCATTTCAGCTGCTGATCGCTTTCTTCGTTTCTCCTCTTCCTCCCGACGTCGAGTACAATCTTTGACTTGGCGCTGATGGGTCATGTCCAAACCTGCCATTGAACCTGGACGTCCTTTCTGGCGCTGCTGCTGAAGGAACTCCCAATCCTCTGGGTACTTGACCAATTTCTCACAATCAGCGTGGGCGATGTCAAAGAGACGATCGAGGCGTTCAATGAATTCTTTTTCTTTCGTCTTGTGTGAATCGCTCGTCCTTGAGGCGTGTTTTTTGAGTCCTTTCCACTCCTTGAAGACTTTATCCAGTTTGCTGATGCAGTGTGTCTCGAGTCTGGTTGGAATGTGAGCTTTCTCCCAGAAGGACATCACTGCTCGAAGTGACTTCCTCAACGCGTCACGTATTGTCATTTTCTTTTCATGGTGAAGGTAAAGGAAGTAACCGAATGCTTGCCTGTAGGAAGGAAGCTTGCATCCTTTCACCTCATCAACCGCTGCCCCTAATAGGTATATACACTTCCGGGTTTCCATCACCAGAAATCACGTAGCTGAAATGAGAAACGGTGAATCGTTAAGTATTGTTCACTTTATTTCTCAGATATTCAGACACACACAGATATATAGAGATATATAGATATCTAATGAACGATTATGGAGACGCCGCGCAAGCATTAAACTTTGGAAGGCGGGGGCGACCTTTTATAGTTATTCAAATAAAAAGATTTTTCAGTCACCATGTTTTTTTTACCAATGGAATAGATTCGCGGGGTGTCAGCATGAAAATTTCAAACTTTGCATTTAAGTGACACCCTAATATATATTATATATATATATATATATATATATATATATATTATATATATATATATATAATATATATATTATATATATACAGTATATACACATATATATATATATATATATATATATATATATATGTATATATATATATATATATATATATATAATATATTATATATATATATATATATATATATATATTATATATATACATACATATATATATATATATATTAATATATATATATACATATATATATATTATATGTATATCATACGAAAATGTTATGTTCAGTTACATTTTGTATTTTAGTCATTTACATTTCTTATAAAATTATGTTCTTAATATTTATTTTTGAAAGCACGAAGGTAGCTGGAGTTTCGACTCGGCAACATATTTTGGGCTGTGGCAGGATCATTTATTTTAATGTGTTTGGAATTCAGAAGATGTCTCGTTTTTCGCAGTTCCAGAAAAGATCTCATTTGGATTCTACCTCCATTCAGAAGTTTTAAGCTGCTTTAAGAATGCGAGTCAGGAATTCAAAATAGGATTGAGTATCACCATAAATAAGGACGCTGTTTAACGCAGATACCTGAATGAATCGAATTCATTAACTTGCATGTTTTAATATGGTTTGAGAGTGATTAAAGCAATGTAGAATAATAAACGATAGATGGAAGGTTTATTTTGAGAGGGAAAATTATTTTTATACATTTAGTTTGGGATATAACAACAAATTATGAAAACAAACATGATTGGACAGTATCAACCAATTATGGTTCTTCTCGTTCCTTGTAATTGTATATATAATTGTAAATAAAGTTTGAATTTTAATACAATGAAATTTATTGAGATTCATTGCTGAAGTCATAAGAATCATATACAAACATTCATACACACGTAGGTTTCTTTATGCTATCATCCGGACGTGTTATTTTTGCATCACTCATCGGGGCCTTTATTATATTATCGAGACAGATGTAAAAAAGATTGTTTTTATTACAAGGATAATAGATTGTGTATAGCAAGTTATGTTTTCCATATTTATTAGGCCATAAGTAATTTGTTATCAGTACTTAGGGCGACAATATGTTTCTGGTTTCTCCCTGGGTGATGTTCCTTCCACCGGTGGCCCAGAATATTGTTGGCGGATATTCCGTTCGTGGGAGGGTGGCAACGTAATTTAAAAATTGAACATCATCATGAACATTGTTACGATGAGTATTAGGCTAGGCCTATGATGTTTTTCTTGATATTTATTTTTCACTCCCGTTAAGTAACAACATCATTTAGTTTGAAATAAACCTTTCGCTCTTTTTACGAAACACAAAGCAGTTTTAATATTTAATTTTACTTTCATTCACAGGTTAAATTACTTTAAACTTACATTATAATTAATAAAGGAATAGGCCTTGATCGGAAATGAATTAGCCCTAACGACAAGGGTGTATAGCCAAGAGCGACACAAGGACAAAGTACCTAGGGCTTGAAAGGATTGCCCTTCGAATGACCTAGGGAAAATTATAGTGAATTTACTGGCCGAAGTTCGTATTGAAAGTAGGTCCCATTGACCCACGACCTGGGTGGAGATATTAAACTCAAAAAATAACAAAGTAGCGTAAATAGTACATTCCCATCTGAGTTGCTGTCACAGCTCTCCCTCTAGTGAACTGTCGTCGATTCTTCTCGAGCTAATTTCACTCCTCTACTCCACTGCTTCGACTCCACTGACTGTCGATCTGCGATGTGCGCTGTTTATCCCAATCCAGAATCCAATTTATATTTTGCGTTGAGAGAGATCAACTTTGTGTTCTTTTTCAATACGTTCCTAAAACTTAGAAAAATATTTTTAACACATTTTAAAAGGTTTGGTCCGAGGCTAGATTACAAACAATGGCCAATATTTTCTTGTTTTTTATTTATATCAAAATTGAACTGGTTTTGTATCTTCAATAAACCCCAATTTTTGCAATCTCAACAATGTAATGGTTATTCTGTTTTCAGTACTAATTAAGAAAAGTAAATGTTTTTTATTAAAATTGACATTGTGTGATTCAAATTTTGTTTCGGAACTTAGAGGGCAATATATTGTTGCACAACTGAAGAACAAATGATTCTTATGTTTTCATTATGAATTTTTTGCTAATGAACAAATTCGGAAAATATTTTTGTTGACTTTCTGGTTTGGTATTGTTTACTATTTAATTTTTAAACCAAATTATGAACAACCCACTTTTTTATTCGGATTATTATGCATCAAAAGATCCTTGTTAAAAATTATGGTGAGAGATTTATGCAAGTTACTACGCCCTTTGCTTCAATATCGAGCTCTTCATTTCTTTTCATCACTAAGCAATGTTGGTTAAATTTCGTAATGATAACTTTTATATCAATATTATGCTTATATACCAGGTGTCCCAAACATTGTCCCTATTTCTAAATGAATGTTCTAAGCTAAAAAAAGGAATCTAGACACAAAGACAAACGCAATAAGTACGTAGACAAAACATAGGAGCTTATTAACCTTAATTAAACAACGTGTTCATTGAAATCGACACTTTTTCCGAACACACTATTTAACCTTACACAAATGTTTGACATAATTTTTGGAAATAGCTCAGTTGCGATGTTGCTGATTACTTCATAGACTTTGATCTTTAGGTCTTCAAATGTCTTAGGCTTGGTAACATAAAACCTCTTTTATGTAACCCCACAAAAAAATTCAGGGGTGTGAGGTCAGGTGAGTATGGGGGTCATTCCACTGGCTCATGAAGGGAGATTAGTCGGCTGGAAAAATGCTTCCTCAAAACATTACGAGTTTCACAAGCAGTGTGTGGAGGTGCTCCATCCTGGTGAAACCACTTCCGACTGGAACCTCAATTTTTATGAAGTTCCGGTTCCGACCGGGACCGGAACTTTTTATTGTGATATTGGTTACTGTTTCATGAATTAAAACATGTTCTTATTAATGTTCTTATTCTTCCTCCAATCCATGATGTAACACAAAAGCAATTCTTAATGCTTCTTATTTTTTCTTTCACATAATGTAGCTTATAAAGGCATTTTATGGTTAATAATTAAATACTATGTATGAAAAGTCAAAATTTTATTATCATACATAAAAAAATCATATTATAATGACACCTAATGTATTTAATATATAGATAAGCAAGATCAAAATATGCATAATTATATGAAATTAATGTAACTTTCTGATATCCACTGTGAGAAAGCAACAAAAAACACTTAACCTAAGATTTCTTTAATTTCAGTAAACTTTTTCTGAACGAAATGGATACAGGACAAGTTTGAGCTTAAAATTACGAATGAAATTAAATTTCCATTTACGAAACAATAAAATCAAATTGTCCTTTGCTCTTTCTTTTTCATCATGAAAAGTGAAATATGAATGTAGCTATTTTTCACTATTCAGACATTTGTATAAAAATAAAACCTTTGAATGTAAAAACAGTAAAATTATGAAATTATGAAAAAAATTAAATTTCTATTTATGAAACAATAAAATCAAATTGTCCTTTCCTTTTTCTTTTTCATCATGAAAAATGAAATATGAATTTATTCACTGTTCACACATTTACTTGTTTGGGTCTGAGAGGGGGAACCGGGCAAGATTGTGATGGAGAAACAGGAGTTGTTCTCCAGTTCGAGGTAGTTACTGAAGCTTGCACGTTTCTCCTCATATACAGGGTGTTTGAAAACTTTCTGTACAAATTGTAATGGGGGATAGGCAAAACCAAGACAAACCCTTTTCGTCTATAAGTGTATGTCCGCTGACGTCACCATTCGGCGCGAGAGGGCGCCGCTGCAATTGGCTAAAAGGTGAAGTGGGCGAGACTCGCGCTTGCCGCGGGTATTCTTAAATCGGACCTAGTACGCGTAACATGTTTATTTAAAGAAGGCATGTTTATTTAAAGGTGCTGAAAGTTGCGACCGGTACCATCAATGCATGCCCGACAGCGTCGAAGCATTGACCGACGTACACGTCGAAAGATTCCCGGCATTTCGGGAACAGTTCCAGCGGCGACAGCGATTCTTGCTACGAGGTCTTTTTCTGAGTAAATGGGAGTCTCGTACACGAGGTTCTTCATGTGTCCCCACAGGAAGAAATCGAGGCATGTTAAATCGGGCGATCTCGGTGGCCAGGCTACGGGCCCACCCCGGCCTATCCATCGGTCCCCAAAAGTGGCGTTCAGATAATCCCGCACATCGTTGCTGGAGTGTGCTGGGGCCCCGTCGTGTTGAAACCACATTCGTCTACGAATAGCCACGCGAACATCTTCCAGCAGTTCCGGCAACGTTTTTTCAAGAAATATCCGATAAACCAGCCCGTCGAGTCGGGCAGGCAGCAGGTACGGCCCAATTAACTTGCCATGGACGATACCCGCCCAAACATTGACGGCGAACCGTTCTTGATGAGCATGCACCCGTGTAGCATGTGGATTTGCGTGCGCCCACACGTGAGAATTGTGCATGTTAAACACACCCTCACGTGTGAAACAGGCCTCATCTGAGAACAGCACATAAGCCGGAAAATTAGGCTGCACCGCTGTCTGCTGCAGAAACCAGCGTGCGAATTCCACACGAAGAGGGTAATCCCGAGGTTGTAATGCCTGGACTCTCTGACGATGAAACGGATGTAACTGCTGCTCATGCAACACTCTCCAGACCAGGTCTTGGTTCACACCGAGGATACGTGCAACACCTCGCGTGCTTGCGCTTGGATTGTCCTCAAATCGCCGTAGGATTTCTTCTACCATGTCAGGAGTGCGCACGTTTCTCTCCCGACCAGTGTCATGCATGTTTGCATGGAATGTTCCAGTTTCTCGCAGTCGCCGATGCAAATGCGCAAACGTTTGGTGATTTAGCACACTTCTGTTTGGGAAGCGCTGTCGGTACAACCTCACAGCAGCTCTTCCGTTTCCATTGGCAGCCCCATACACCATATGCATGTCAGCCATCTCAGCAGTCGTGAAGCGCTCCATGTTACGCGTACTACGTCCGATTTAAGAATGCCCGCGGCAAGCGCGAGTCTAGCCCACTTCACCTTTTAGCCAATTGCAGCGGCGCCCTCTCGCGCCGAATGATGACGTCAGCGGACACACACTTATAGACGAAAGGGTTTGTCTTGGTGTTGCCTATCCCCCATTACAATTTGTACAGAAAGTTTTCAAACACCCTGTATATTACCGGCTTCAGAAAACAGTCTCTCAGAGTAGACAGAAGAAGCAGGACAGAACAAATACTTTTTTGCCACCTTGGAAATGCTTGGATACAGTAATTTAGAATCCCTCCAATATTTCATAGGGTCCTGATCCTTTTCAATAACTGGACCATTGGCATATTTGTCAATTTCATTTGCTATTTCAGTGAGACTACTTAGCCCATCAGTATGTTGTCTTTTGCTCAGCTTTTTCCCGCTACTTGTAGAAGCTTCCTGGTGTTCATCCTCTTCATCCTCACTGTAGCAGCTCAGAAAATCACGACGAAATTTTTCTTGTAGAGTGCAGAGAGTTTTTGTGCTAGTTTCATTAATATGTGTCTGATCTTCAGTATCTTCAGTTTCTTCATTATTATCTACAGAGATACTGGAAAACTTGTTACTTTCCCTGTCCTTATCAGCAGTCGCATCACAAACCTTTAAATTGTATTTTTCCAGATTGTTTTGAATTTCAGCCAGAAGCCATGTTCTTACTTTGTCCTTATGGTCTTTCATGAACTTTAGCTTATATCTAGGATCCAGAAAAGTAGTGAAAACATAGTTTTTTTCATTCAGAACATTTATGCCACCTGAATCTGAAAGAAGACGACTCTGTAGAGCACTGCGCAACTTTGCCTTCGTAGTTAGGATCCCAGCATCACTTCCAGGTTTTGACAAGTATCTGTTGATGGCAACTACATGGGGAATGACATCACCTAGAGTTGATAAATTGGAACTAACCTGTTTTGTAATTTCAAAGAATGGTTGAAGCACATGAACTAATTTCTCAATGGTGTCCCACTCGTTACCACTTACAATTGGAAGATCATGTCCATAACTAGCTGTGTAAAGCAGGATCTGTTTCTTTAGTGTCAACCCCCGTTCAAGCATAAGGTATGTGCTGTTCCAGCGGGTACTCACATCCTGCACGGGGAACAGTGGTGTTTTGATTCCCATTTCAGTTTGAATTTTCTTCAGCTCGTTGTGGCCAACACTTGAATGATTGAAATAGGTACTGATACGGCGAATTTTTGCGCAAATATCAGTGACTGTTTTCTGACTGAAAATTGCGTCTTTCACAAGATTAAGCAGGTGAAGGAAGCAGTGCACACTGTCTATTTCTGCCATGCGTGCACCTGAAGCCATATTAGCAGCTCCATCACGAACTAGGATATGTTGTCTCTCATCCTTAATTCCCCGCTGAGTCATCACAGAATGAATCATACGCTCAATGTTTTCTCCCATGTGGGATCCAGGAAAGTGCTTAGCAAAAAGTACAGCATTCTGTCGCTGGAACTCCTCACTGATCCAATGACCAGTTAATGATATAAATGATTCTACAGAGTGAGAAGAAGTCCAAATATCAGATATGAATGATATGTGAGGAGCATTCTCTGGGTCCACTTCAGCTATGATTCGGTTTTTCACTTCTTCGTACGCCTGGGGAAGCATAACATCCGTAAAGTATGTTCGACTAGGAAGCATATACCTGGGTTGAAGATGAGCAAGAAGTTCAATGAAACCTTGATCTTCAGCTATGGTGAAAGGCTGGTTGTGAATGGCAATTATCTTCATCACTTTCTGATGTACAGCAACAGCACGGTGGTCATTGATATCTCATATTTTTTTCTGATTAAAGCTTTCTTCTAGAGACATTTGGCGTTCCATGGCTACAAGTTTTCTCTGCTTGGGTGGTGGTTCAGAATCAGATGAACTAGTCTTTCTGCTTGTTTCAGCTGTTGTAGCCTTTTTTTGTTCATATTCCTGAAGATGCTTTGCCTTCATATGTTTGTGTAATGAAGTGGTGCTAAATAGCTTAGGAGGACAACCTCTTGGTCCCCTCTTTATACCCTTGCGACAGAGCTGACACTCCGCAGTCTCATCAGCCTGGTCCTCAACTGTAAAAACTCCCAAACGAATGACATGGTGAACTTGATTTGTGGTCTGAAAAAGAAAAAAAAATCCCGATAACTCTGTGGCTGGGATTAGGCTATAATGGTAATGCTAACAAGCCTAACATATGCATTTCTGTATAGAAAAAATTATAATTACTCGAAAAAAACTAACATTAGGCTGCGATTTCATACAACAGTAAATACAGGAATAATAATAGTGATAGTTCAGCGATTATAACAAGAATAATTGAAAATTAGTAGCAACAAGAGGTGTGGAAAAATAAATTTTGTTTAGAAACAGCGTTGCCAGATTTCCTCAGCTAAGTTTCACCATAACCATAAGTAAATTTCACCAAATTTCACCAACTCAAAAATATACTAAATATGTTGCAAAAACAAGACATAGTAAATTTAGATTTGAAATGTACAGTATTGACACAATATTTTCCTATTGCTTTTAGTATTCTATTTCCAAATTGCATTAATATCGAATTTAATATGGTCCAATATCGACATGGGTAGGGACTACCGCAGTAACCGATTCAACACTTAGAGTGAAAGTAAACTTCATCAACTTGACTCAACTTAGAATAATAAATGCAAATATAATAACGATGAAATTTAAAAAGTTAAAAAGTAGTTTAGCAAAATGCACAGAAAACGATCAAGGAATTTCTGGTAGGAAATGTGTATATTTTGTATTACATTATAAATACTGTAATTCAGTTACTTCGGTACTCCACACCTCTGGTTGTAACTACTTATTTTACTAACTGTACAGTACACATACCTCTTTACGTCCCCCTCAGCTGCTATTCAGGGAGACACTGAGTCATGTGTGAGGCAGCTGGGTGAGCTGAATTGAGTGTTAAACTAAACAAGTACTGGACGCGTCATCCCGATGGCTCTGTGTGACTGGTTTTGTCGTGAAACATACCTATCAAAGACTCGTGGCTTCCCATAGATCGATTTTTTTTTACAAGTTATTATTTTTCCATGTACTTATAAAACAACTTAAATGCTGAACTTAATATATTTTACGTGATATGACATAGAGTTTTGGAAAAATACTATACAAGGTGAATCTTACTTTGAAGCATTGTTGTATTCCTATATAAAAAAAACACTATTAAAAAGTGGTAAAACATATAAAACAAAATGGCCTACTTGAACTTCATTTCACGGCTTTAGTTTTAGAAATTAGTTTAAAAATTGAGACAAAGACCAATAATATCATACTAGCATTTCTGGGTGTCCTATGAAACAGATTTTTTTTTCGTTGTTTAAGCAACACTTAAAGTTCCGGTTCCGGCCGGCACTTGATATTCTTGGTCCGGAGCATCCCTAGTTTATTAACTTTAAGGGATTTAAAATCATTAATCTTAGACAACGTAACTTTTACGACTATGACTATAAAACTGGTCACCCTAATTAACGAAAATGAGTGGCTGAGGGAAATACACTTGGCTAATCTGCCCTTTCGTCCAGGTTTAATAACATTTTTAGAAAGTATATATAAAGTAAAAGGTGCCACAACCAAGATAGTAGGTAGAGAAACGTATTTCACTGGACATTACCAGTTAAAGGAATTCAGTAAGATGACCAACATTTATTTATTTAATGTCCATCTTTGGAACAGTCCTTTAGACGATCTCCACGACAAGGATGATTCGAGTTCGGACAGGGAGATGTAAATTGGAGGAATTAATAGCTCGCTATATATTTTATATTGATTTCTCCATCTGTGTTTTTCAAATTTCTTTCCCTGCCATACTACTTTCCTTTTTAGTGAAAAACGATTAACTCTTTTGTACCATGTAAAAATCCCTTAAATGTCGTTAGGCGAACTTGCGAATGTTATCCAACGAAAACACGCTACTATAAAAAATAACCGGAAATGACTTGTTTTTAAAAAAAATTATAAAAAAATAAAAAAATTATATAGAAATTGTATTAATATTCATACATAATGAGGATCTCATTGCTAAAACGAACTGGTGTGGTCAGCCCGTAGGACATCCGGTAGCCCGAAGCTTCTCAAGGGAACCTCGAGTTTGCCATAGAAGCGAGCTAAATGGGCGACGGTCGGCCGCCAATCCTTATTTGCAGTGTCTGGGTCTGAGCTTGGAATCTCAGCTTCGCGGATCGTTGGGTCGGTGGAAGAGAAAGTTTTCTGGGTTCGTGAAGTTTGGGCATAGAAAGGTCTTTGGGTTCACTTGTAATATTCTGCTCGTATATAACAGATATATATATATATATATATATATATATATATATATATTATATATATATATATATTAGGGTGGTTCTTATTTTTCGAAATTGCAAATTTCACCGTCTGAACCACTCAATATATTCCATTCGACAAAAAATCAAAATGTGCAAAATCTCAAGTAATTATTTATATTCTTATTGGTGCCGCACAAGGACTGAAATTTAGTTAATTATTGAAACAAAAATATACAAATTTTTTATTAGCTTTTCACTATATGGGTAAATAACAGCAGTTAAAGAACAGCATAAATTGTAGGGATGGCTGCTTGTGAGGCAACCTTAAATATTAATTGATTTTAATAAAACTTCTTTGATACACGTTTTATATTAATAGGAAAAAAATGCGGCGGGTGAAACCCCGAAATTTTATATATTTAATTTTTCCAATACATATAAGAACCACCCAATCAAACCCCCGCATTTTTTTCTATTAATATTAAACGTGTACCAAAGAAGTTTTACTAAAATTAATTAATATTTAAGGGTGCCTCATAAGCAGCCATCCCTACTAGGCCAAATATACTATGCTTTCAGTCCTAAAATATTTAGTTCAATTCAGTCCAGGCTCTGAAAGACGTTGTCGTAGGCCCCTTAACGAAGATTTTTAATCAGTCACTGAAGACTTCATTAGAAAGTCGCGATTTGATTAATAGCAGTCAGCATGGGTTTCGACGCCATAGATCTTGTTTAACTAATTTGTTAGAATTTTATAACGAAATAGTGCGCGAATATGATAGGCATAGAGCGGCTGACGTTATTGATTTAGATTTTAAAAAAGCCTTCGATACAGTTCCGCATAGAAGATTAATTGCGAAGGTTAAAGCGAACGGTATACGCGGTCAGGGAGCTAACTGGTTAGAGGAATGGCTTCGCGTTTGGAGACAGAGGGTCGTTCTTAATGGTAGGTAATCGGGGTGGTTGGATGTAGGTAGCGGTGTCCCACATGGTTCAGTGTTAGGCCTATTGCTATTCGTAATTTACATTAACGACATAGATGTAGGTTTGTCTAGTAACGTGTCAAAATTCGCGGCCGAAACAATAATAAAATAGCCGGTAAGGTTGTTAATGAGGACGATAGAAATAGGCTCTAAGACGATGTAAATAGGATTATGGAGTGGACGGATAAGTGGCAGATGCAATTTAACGTAGACAAATGTAAAGTTTTGTATATAGGTTGTCGTAACAATAATTACATGTACACGATGGATGATAGAGAGTTAGCGAGCGTTGACGAAGAAGTAGATTTAGGCGTACGCGTATCTAAGGATTTAAAAGTTAGGAACCAGTGCCTGGAGTCTTGCGCAAAAGCTAATAGGATGTTAGGCTTCATAGCGCGTAATTTCGAATTTAAATCGAAGAATATAATATTGCCCCTTTACAAGTCCCTAGTCAGGCCTCATTTAGAATATGCCGTTCAGTTTTGGTGCCCGTATTTGCGTAAGGATATTGATAGGTTAGAAAGGGTTCAGCTTCGTGCCACGAAACTAATTCCGTCACTACGCAACAAGACTTATTAAAGAGTTAGACTTGTATTCACTCGAAACTAGGAGATTAAGCGGGGAGCTTATTGCAGTTTTCAAAATCGTTAATAACATCGATAACGTAAATTTTGACAAACTGTTTACTTTCGATAATAGCAATACTCGTAATAACGGATTTAAGTTGCGTGGCAGACGTTTCATTATTAATATCGCTAAAAACTTCTTTACGTTTAAAGTAATTGATAAATGGAATAATCTTCCGCACCCGTCGTGAACTCAATCAGCGTTAATATGTTTAAGAACCGTTTAGATAGGCATTTTAAAAATATTAACGTTGTTTAATAAAATAATAAAACAATCACCCTTCTCACTCTGAGCTTCTCTCTTCTCCCTCTGAGCCTCCCCCGTTTCCCTCTGAGCCTCCCCCTTTTCCCTCTGAGACTCCCCCTTTTCCCTCTGAGACTCGCCCTTTTCCCTCTGAGCCTCACCCTTTTCCCTCTCCCTCGTTAAAATTATTAACGTTGCTAAATATAATAAAACAATTAGCAACAGGAGCTCTGGGGGTGGTGATCCAGGATGAGTCTGTTGACGATAATGCCAGCTTGTGACATGCAAGCGTGGGATGACAGCAAAAAAAAAAAATTAGACTAACACGAACTTAGATGTAGCTCGTAGCGTAAACTAACCCACTTTTTGTTATTCTTTATACTTTTTTTTTCTCTCTCTCCTTATTTGCATGTCTGTAACTCTCTTCATTGCATGTCTGTAGTTTTCATGGTATGATAGTGTTTGAGTTAAGAATGTGTTGCATGGTTTGTAATGCATTCTTATTTTACTTCTTTTCATCTTTCACCCCTTTCCAACAGAGTGGGCTGCATCCTCTACCTCCCTATGGAGTAGAGGACTGGTCTGCAACAGCTGGAAGTATTCTCTTCGACTGTTTTTCCGACTTGTCGGCAGTGGCCGGCGGATGGTGATGGTGTCTTTCTTTATCTCTTTCTGAATGAATTTTAACCCACGAGTGATTGATTTTGTTACTTACTTAACCTCTTATTCTCTTCTGTTAACCCCTTACTTTCTTCTTTCTCTCGGGCTAACCTTAGAGTGGATCTTAGGGTCTTTGTTAGCCTTAGCTTCTGTAGATCTGTAGATATATATATGTATTCCAGTGGCATTCAATATATTTTGCGCCACCCTTTTTTCTAAGCTAAATAATAGGCCATGGGGCTGAAATGTCTTTTGGGCTGGAAGTTTGAACTATGTTATCGAGTTCTTAACCGCAGAGAAGGATACATTTGGAAATATTCATAAACGTCTACAAAACGTTTATGGAGATGCTGTTGAACGAAGCACAGTTGGATGCTGGACTAAACGTAAGATCATCGGAGAGAGGGAGAGCCAGCCTCGATGATGAGCCAAGCGCGGTCGCCCGGAATCGGCTGTGATATCTCACACTGTGCAACGTGCTAACAGCATCATTCGGTCAAATAGTCGTGTCCCATACAAGGACCTATAACTGGAGCTAGGAATTAGTGAATCGTGAATACGATAATTCAGCAACTGGGATACTCAAGAGTGTGTTCACGGTTTGTTCATCGCGAACTGACTGAAAATCACAAAACCCAAAGAAAAGAAATTGCTTCTGAGTCGTTGGTTCGATACGAGACAGAAGGGGATGACTTCCTTTCACGAACTGTGACTGGGGATGAGACTTGGGTACAACACTTTGAACCTGAACCTAAACGCCAATCCATGGAGTGACATCACGCAGACTCCCCACGCAAGAAAAAGTTCAAAATGGCTCCCTTTGCAGGAAAGGTTATGGCCACCATCTTCCGGGATATGAAAGGAGTGACTCTGGTGGACATTATGAAGAAAGGACAAACAATCTACTCGGAGACATATATTGCTACCCTGCAGAGACTCCAGCGACGGATAAAACGAGTTTGACCGGAGACAAAACTGGAAGACGTCCTTCTTTTGTACGATAACGAAACACCACACAACAGTTTGCAAACAACAGAGGCTATCACAAAAATGCGTTTCACTGTGTTACCCCACCCTCCATACAGCCCGGATCTGGCACCTTCAGACTTCCATTTGTTTAGCCCAATGAAGAATGCTATTTTTTGGAGAAAGTTCCATAGTGACGATGAGGTTGTTGAGGAGGTTAAGAGGTGGCTCCAGGGGAACCCATCAGACTTTTACCAGCAAGGAATAAAGGTCCTTGTTTCGATGTGGAGTAAAGCCGTAGAAAAGGAAAGTGACTATGTGGAAAAATGAAAACTTGTAAAAATGGTATGTAACTAAATGCGTAAAAAATTTCTTGAACTTACAAGGAAACTTGGAAAGAAAAAAAAGGTGGGGCAAAATATATTGAGTGACCCTCGTGCATATATACACACACACACACATATATATTATATATATATATATATATATATTAGTGGTGGACCGGATGTCAGTTTTTCAACATCTGCGGATGCGAATACGGATCTTTAATTTCAATATCCGCGGATGCGGATACGAATATTTAGTTAATCTATCAATATAATATAGAATTATGAATATATGACATAATTTTTCAAATTTCGTGATATTACTGTTATGGCAGGCAATGCATAAGAATTAAAATTAATATAAATATTTTCATTATGATAAAAATAATAACTTTCTCACGAGTTTCAGCCACAGAAAATTCAATGAAACAAGTCTCATTCAATTTTATGTGCTACCAGGTATTTATATTTTGAGGTTTATATATTTGTTTGTTCATTAATAACACTGTACAACAGTGAAAAAAAAAGGAAATGAGATCGTCATTTTTATGGCTAATTACATGCGTAGATTGCAAAAATAACCTTCATTTATTTGTATCACCCCACCGATTTTATGAAAATGACCCTATTTCATTGTATCATTTTGAGAACCATTCGTTCTCTGAACGCATCTTTTACATTTTGTTCAGTTATGCATATGCTGTGGTGGTGGTGTTCGGCTCTGTTTCCACTTTGATTTTATGAAAAGTTTCTTTCATTAATCATTTAAAACAAAATTGTCAGCCATATTTTATCATAAATCGGTGCTATAAGTGAGTATTATTGAATAACAGGTATCAAATTATGAATATTTCACAGACAACGTCTATATCAGGGGTCACCAACCTGGGCGGTAGCGTCCACTAGTGGGCTCACATTAAAGGTAATTAAACATTTATTTCATTATTCATTTTATCGATTATGTTGATTTATTCTTTTTGATCTAAGGTGGGCGATAAGCTTTTTTATTTTTCAAAAAATCGTAAAAGTGGGCGGTGAACAAAAAAAAGGTTGGAGACCCCTGGTCTATATTGTGTGAAATTGCAAATTGATCTATCATTTTCTTATTTTACAGGTTTTTATTGATGTTATGATACAATGCCTAGAGAGTGCAAAAATTCGCCAGACAGGTTTTGTTATATTTGTGGGACATTAACGTTGAAACAGTATAAAAGGAAGTTGACCTTCTCATGTGAAAAAGCTTTATGACTTATTCTTCACATGCATAGTTGGTGATCAGGACAAGCACTGGGCGCCTCATATCTGCTGTGTGAGATGTACAAGCTCGTTATCTGCATGGTTCAAAGGCACCGGTCCTGGTCTGGGATTCGGTGTCCCAATGGTATGGAGAGAGCCGCTGGACCTTCAACTGATTGTTATTTCTGCTTAACGAACATCACAGGTTTGAATCTTTTATTTTTATGAATATACGGTACGTCAAATTTGCTGTTGTTAGCACATTTTAGCATATCCTGCTCTGCATAATGTATTACACAATTATGCTATCTAAAGTAGTCAACAATGTCTATTGTCTCACATTACAGGTTGCAACAGAAAAGGGAAAAAGGCTATAGTCTACCCAAATCATCGTTCTGCTATGCGTCCTGTGGAAATTCTACAGATATACCCATCCCTCGTCCTCCAGCTGAAATGCCGTCCGATAACACAGACTCTGACAAATCGGAATTAGACGGCGAATGCTATGAAGCTCAAGTCGAGTCCAAGAAAGAACATCTCATCACGTAGCCTGAACTCAGTGATTTGGTCCGTGATTTAATACTTACCAAGCAACAAAGTGAACTGCTGGCCTCACGTCTACAAGAATGGAATCTGCTAGTGGAACACGTACGAATTACAGCATTCCGAAAGCGCTCATTGGATTTGCAGGAATATTTCACAATGAAGAACAATCTTTGTTATTGCATTGATATACATGGTCTGTTCGATGCTCTGGGTTTGTGCTATGAACCGAATCAGTGGAGATTGTTCATTGATGCATCTCTGTACAGTGTTAAGGGTGTACTGCTACCAGTGGCGGCTCGTCGGTAGGCACTGCGGAAATGCAGCACCCCTAAATTTTTTATTTACAATTGAAATAATCAAGAACAATATAAGGATGAGCTCACTGAATAACTTTTTCAATAACTTTTGAAACTTTTATTCATTGCTCAATGCTCATCCTTTTATTTCAGTAATTATTTCAACCCATTCTTAGAGACAGCACCCCTAGAATTTTTAGTCACGAGACGCCACTGACTGCTACAAAATGGGAACACAATGCCTTCTGTTCCGATCGCTCATTCAGTCGTCTTGAGAGAAACGTATGACAATGTTGCTTTTATTCTGGACTGTATAAAATACAATGAACATGAATGGCTTATACGCGCAGATTTGAAGGTTGTGGCTATTCTCAATGGATTTCAAACTGGCTATACGAAATACATGTGTTTCCTATGCAAGTGGGATAGCCAAGCAAGGTCTGAACATTACACACGCTCAGTATGGCCGCCGCGAGACAATTCCTCACCTGGATCTCACAATGTTATTTATTCATGAACCACTAGTACGAAAGGAAAAAGTTATAAAACTAGGGCTGATGAAACAATTTGCATAGGCGTTGAAACAGGATAAGCCTGCCTTCAAATATCTAAAGGAGAAATTCCCAAAAATAAGTGATGCCAAGATTAAAGAAGGCATATTCGTCGGTCCTCAAATCCGCCAACTCATGCTAGACGAACACTTTGAAGCGGTGATGGATGACGTTGAGTTGGCAGCCTGGCGTGCATTCAAAAACGTGTGCAGCGGTCTACTAGGAAAGACTAAATACGACAACTATGCTCCACTTGTAGATCAAATTATCAACTCACACCAACTTCTCGGATGTAAGATGTCATTGAAAATTCATTTTCTGCATTCACATCTCTCATTCTTTCTGGAAAACGCATCTGCTGCTAGCGACGAGCACGGGGAGAGATTCCACTAGGATATAGCCACAGTTGAGAGCCGATACAAAAGGAAGTGGAGTTCTGCTATGCTGGCCGATTTCTGCTGGAATTTAAAGCGTGACCAATCAGAAGCATCACACAAACGCCAGCATAAATACAAATAATGAGTTGAAAACAGTATGATACGAGAGTTTTATGTTAATTTTGTTCATATATGTTGAAGTATAGCAGTAATTAAACTGTTCCATATGATAAAGCCTATCTGTTTTTCAATATATTCTTATTTTTTGGTATGAAGATTTTAAGCAGTCATTAAAAATAAGCGTGACGTGATAGAAAAAACTATTTTCAGATTTGGAATCAGCACACTCGAAATATTAAGAATGACCGAATGTTATTCCCGTTTTTTTTCTGAACCGGAAATTTTTTGTACAGCGTAATTAATACTTTACATGAAATGTGCTTGACTGGGTCTTATAAGCTACTTTATAAGCTAATTTAATTGTAAATTGCATAATTTATTAGAGGTAATATCCGCATAACATCCGCAGTCAGAAGCGCGGATGCGGATGTTAAAAGCGGATGCGGATATCCGGTCCACCACTAATATATATATATATATACATATATACACAGTGCTTTCGAAAAGTCTCTCCGCAGTCAACCAACACTTTAAAAAAGTGTTTGACAACAAGTGTAGACGAGTTGCTCTGTGCCTGCAAAATGGTGGAAAACACTTTCAACACATGCTGTAAAATCAAAAGGTTATGTAATAAAATCACTAAATCATGGTTGAATGAAAACATTGTCGTTTTTCAACTTCCTATGCGTTTAACAGAGCACTGCGGAGAGACTTTTCGAACGCACTGTATATATAATATATATATACATATATATATATATATATGTTATACATGAGTATAGTCGCTCATCAGTCAAAAGCCCTCACGCAAAACACGACTCGAAAAGTGAGATATCATTCGCTTGCTGCTCACGTGTTTTTCCATCCAACCATCCCCAAATGGCTCAGCTTCTCCTCACATCCGCTTAGGAACTCCGCATAGGAATTCGGCTAGCTTGGACAAAAAGTGCTTTGACTCTGTGAACTTCGCGCTCTCTTGTGTCTCACGCTGTCCACCGCCCTTCTGACGCATGTGGGAATGGATTCCTTCGTATATAAAGAGGGGTCCAGCGTTTGCGAATCAGATTCTAGAACGGGCCGGACTGGTGCCTTAGAACAGGATCTCCGCGGGTGATGGGCGCATTTCACCCCGTAAAGAAATTGCTTTGTATTGGAATATCGGGTTTGAGGATCTGACTGAAGAAAATGCCAGTAGAACCAAACATTATTTAATTTAACGTAACATTAAATGTCAATCTTAGGATTAAAAATTAAATCATTACAAACTTTATAAACTTGTGTAGAAGAAATATTCTTATTATAAACAAACCGTGTTCTGTGGCGAAATACCTGATTATTTATCCGCTCTGCCAAAAATTGATTAAAGTGAGTAATATCAGCCAATGACTTTCAATCCATTCTTGACTTTGGGGAAATACGGGATAAGAAAATTTACAGGACTCGTAAACGAAATTTATTTTCGGCGTACTCTGTGGCTACGTCCGGGCACTACATTGAGACGGCCCATTCGATCCAGGAGTGCGCTATTATACTTTCTTGGAGTAAGTCGATTTTACCTGGCTCCCCAAGGAGCGATATAATATATGGTGTCAGGTGTGGTGTCCAGGTAAATATTTCCTTGCTCCATTTCGCATAGATACCATTCAAGATACCAGAAGTCGGCTGAAGTGCGTGTATGAGTACCATCTGCACGGAGAAGAAGACGGAAGTTCCACCCAGGATCACGAGATCGAGGGCCTGACCCAGGCCCGATTGGAGTCTGCCACGAGGACTCAGGCAACAGGCGAGGGCGAGACTTTAAATCCTTCAAAAGAAGAAGAAAAATCCGAGGTAAGCAAACCTGTTTGTATTGCAACCGGTTTCGGGGGACAGGAAGACAGTTTTCCTGTAGCAGGCAGCACCCCCAAAGGTACCCCCTTCAGGAGTACGATTTTCTCACCTAATTTTGATATAAATCGAATCCCGCACGTCCCTTCCTGGACACCTCCTGACAAAATCAAAGGCGAACTCGAATTGGAAGATAGCCCTCTATTAGCAAATTTAAGAGATTTCGTGGAATTTTGTCCTTTTTCATTAGAGAAAACCCCCAGTGTTGAAATGACTGTCAGCCAAGGTAGTCGGGGAACTGGAGGCCAAAGTCCTTCCCCCCCACATCTCCTACTCCTCTCCCCCATTGAATACCTGGATCTAAGTCCTTACAATATCCCTCTTATGCTGAAGAGGAGGATTTCTCCCCCGAAGAAGAAAAGAGACTGAAACATGCAGCTGAAATCTGCTCATATTCTGTGGCACGTATGCTGAATATTTGATTGCAGCAGCCCAGGGGGTAATACGGAGTTATGTGTCCTTCCAGGACTTTACCTTCGAAATAGCTAGGTTAATTCCCGACAGAGGAAGGAACTCTGATAAGATGCGAATCGCTTTAGCAATAAGATGTTCGGTTCCCCCGAGTGGATTAATGTTTGTAGGGTTCATGAAAAATATTAAGACCTGGAAAGAATTTTTAGATGTCTGTTCTGACCTTTATTGTCAGAACAGAAGGGATGAACTAACGAATAGATTAATGAATATAGAGAGGGAGTGTAGGCGCTCGGATGTGTCATTCACCTCATCCGTATACCACATAAAGAGAAAAGTTGAATGGTTAAAACAAGACACAGGCGAAATGGCACAAAGTATTGACATCCCCTTTGTAATAAATAAAGTAATTCTCAATTCAATACCTCGTAAGCTCTGGTAAATGTATGGTGACCAGACGGAGGACGCAAATAAGAAAATTAAGAGGATCAGGTGTGATGACCGGATCATTTCTGAACCAACTGCTCCTCATATGAATCCCTTATATCATGCAAATTATTTGAGTCAAAACCTGGGGTCCCTATCATCACCAGATCAGTCATATTACCCGTTCGGTTATCAAAATCAGGCTTACTTTCAGATGCCAAATCAGTTTTCATATTCCCCTCATCAAAAAGTATTCCCCCAAGTCATATCAAACCCTTATCCTAATAATTTTCCCTTAAATCAAATGCCATGTACTGTAATAATACACCCCCGTACGATCAATTAACCCCTCAAATTCTCTGAATGCAAAATGAGTTAATAATCATAAATTCATTGCAAACGCCACAACCGCAAGTACAAACTTATTTACTGAACAATCCCAGATGTTACATATGCGAGGGGACGAGACACAAAGCAAAGGCCTGTTCATTGATTGAGAGAGTAAAGGCATTGGAACTAGATAGAAACAAAGCTCGAGAGTATGAACAAGTGAGTGAGAGAGATTATTATGACCGTCGTCAATTTCCGTCACTGTCTCAGCAGAATTGGAATTGGGGAGACAGAATGTCAAACAGAGGTGATTATTCCTATGACGGTGGCCGAAGAAGATACAACTACCCGGAAGACCGAGGACAAAGACGTGATGGTTATTCCTACTACAGATAAAATGGATATGAAAGTTCACCCTCTCCCTATGAAAATAGGAGAGAGAGATTTCACTCACCTTACGATCAATCAAATAATCGATCCGAAAACTGGAGCAGAAGAGACTATCGACCGTACGACCAGAAGAATCGATCCCGTTCGCCTTATGTAAATCGGAGAAATTATTCTCCATATGAAATATCAAACGGAAGGTACGGGAATGAAGAAAGAAGAACGGGTAACTCCTGGCGAGAGAGAGTATACAGGGACCGAAGCGATTCCTCTTATAGAAATGGAAATATCACTCAAGACCGAGACCGAGGACGATCCCGTTCAGGAAGTTGGGAGAACCCCAGAAGCGACTCTTCACGGCCCAGGAGAGTCGACACTCCTCAACATAGGGACAAATCCCCCCCCGAAGAGTTTGTTTTAAGGAAGATGAAGAGCGAAAAGCAAATTCAAAAACAGAGTATTGAGACAAATAAATATCAGGCCGAAACAATCTCATAGAAGAGATGAGAAAAGAGGAAATTAAAGTGAGTGACCCCGAACAAATGAAAAAAGTAAAATTGTATGAATGCGAGACATAACTACATAAATTGAATGAAAGTGAAGATGACCCTGAGGCAAGAGAGAAAGAGGACGAAAACAAATCGAGAAACCACACAACCTTGAGCATAGAGTCTGATTTCAGAGAGAAAGATGTACAATATAAAGAAGTACATGAAAAAATTCTCGCAAATGTCTCAGACAATCACGGGAATAGAGCGTGCGATTTAGTATCGAAAGAAGAAAACTTCGAGATCCGCGAAAAAAGAAACAAATGAAGATATAAATAAATTACAAATGAAAGAAATCGTGTGAACGGTGTTTATGAAACAAGCTCGTGTGAAACTAAAATTAAAAGTACGATCGAAAAGTATGATTCATTGTCAGAATGTTTGAACGGAAGTATGAAAGAAAATGCAGGTGGTATGCAAACTGAAAGTAACCGTGTGAATGGAGTTTATGACATGGGCACATGTGACACTGACATCAAGAGTGCGATCGGAAGGTATGATTCAAAATTGAATCGTGTGAATGGAAGTACAAATGATTGTATGAGAATAAATCACGCGAATGACGTATATGAACTTGTGAGGTTAAATGACGTTATAGTAATGGATAAAGATGATTTACTTATGGGGACATGTCACGTGAATAGCGTGTATGTGGAGGAAGAGAAATTAAATATTAATATGATGGAAAAGACCTCTCCTCCACAAGCCGCCCTAACTGATATTTGTCTGAACGAAGAAAAATCGGAAAGGAAACTTGATATACCTGAAACTCAACTAACCCATCATGAATGTGCACACAAGATCAACGACAGAACGAGCCATATAAATAACCTAAGGAAAAAAGGAAACAAGAGGAAATATCCTCAAGGAATTAGATCTGAAGAATTAACCAATGAGCCATTGAAGTTCAGAAATAGATTTGACGAAACGCCGAGCTCTTGGAGGCACGTCACAAGGCCGCCAGACGACCTTGCGGACAAAAGATCTTTTACATAGATGACTACAATCGCGTTCTTATACTGACGAAACCAATGAGTTACACAAAGAAGCTCTGTGTAGAATTTCGCTTTAGTATAGAATTTCGATTCATGCTTACATAAACTACAACTATAAGAAAGTAGTTCAAATAAATGCTTTTACACGTTAAAATAAATACTTGGGAAGGCTAAAGAATAAACAAAGAGATAGAATTAAAACTTCTTTATAAACTCTCTTATAATGATAGACGTATTTCCGGGATAAAATTATATGCTCTTTTAAATATATAGGCGTTCGTAGGAAAATTGGTAAGGCGATATAGTTCTTCTAAGTACCCTGGTTGACAAACAAATATTTTCCCTAATTTCACCTACATTAAAAGATTAATGAAAGATTTGATCTCCAAACAGTTTAAAATAAATAAAGTTTTGTTTACCGTGAGAACGAGTGAACTTTTTTCACACGAACAGGATGAGGTCTGATATACGAACATACGAACTCACAACACCAGTAAACTGTATACTGCTGCTATGAGAAGGATGAATTCCTAAGTCAGTTCATTTTAGAATGACAGAGGTGATATAGGAGGGAATTAAGTGTTAGATTTAGTTAGATTTATTTAATGAAAAATTTAGTTAATTGCTCAAACATATTCATTGAATTTAGTGATTCCAAATCAGTATTCCCTATTTCACATTCCCTACTCCCTATTATTTTGGAAAATGAAACATTACCAAGGTTTCCTGCTGAGGGAAAACATAACTTCCTCCTGTCACCGCGCGCTTTCCAAACGGGGGCGCGAACCCTTCCCAACAACGAAGTCTTGTTTAAACAATTGGATCACTAGTTCCGTTTGGTTCAGTCTACAGCGTCCATCTACCGATGGGCCCTCACGTCTTGAAATTACATTTACTAAATGCACAAAATTAATAAGCTTATTCATCAATGCAGCGCTAAGCAGGTGACGCAGCCCTCGACATTACTCTTCCCCGACCGTCAGGACCACGACACCACCTGAAGTCAATGCCCTCATCAAGCCTCCCTGAAGAGACCCGATTCTCAGGTCACCGACACCATCGAGAAGACAACCTCACTCCGTTTCCCCACCGAGCCTGGAACCAGCCAGAGGACTACCTACCAACGCTATCGCCGATCAGAAACGACGCAGAACCTTGCTATAAAAAAGACCTTAGGAAGACAACCAGAATACCGTTAAGAGAAATCCTCAAAAAATCAAGCTAAGCTAAAACCCAGCCGAATTAGTCTGGCTAAATAAAATATAAACTCTTTATCCCCCATAATGTTTAGTTTAAAAGTAGTTACCCATACTACTTGCTTTAAATTTGAAAATAAAAATTATGTAGTTTAAGTTAGTGAATAAAGTGATTTAGGTAGTGTTAGTATGAAGAAAAGAAAAGGTACCATAGTGTTGACAAATAAGTTATAAATTTTTATAATTCTCTAATCGACCTTTCCAGAAGAAGAACCTTGGAAACTCTGAAAGATGAATATAGATGATCAAATTACACGGGTACTAATCTTCCTTAGAAAATTATATATTTATTATTACTTCTGTGTACTTCTTATTCGTGTCTGCTATTCTATCCTTACATAAAATGTTGACTTACACGAGTTATCCTAAGAAATTAAAATTATTTATAAACAAACTTAGGATGTGACGTAATTATCGCTCTTAAACAATGTCTCAATAAATAAAGTGATTATAATTGCATTCGGTTCCTAACGGCTAAACTCTCCGTATTTATTGTTATATATTAGATGCTTCTAAATATAACGCATCTTACTGTAAGAAAACGTCTTACGGTACTTGACTAAATTAGTATGCAGAAGCATCTTTTCGCGTCACCTTAAGCTGATGATTGTTTCAGTTATCCTTCTCAGTGAACTGAACTGTCTTACGTAAATAAAAGACTTAAAATTTTAAAATTTGCTGTATTGATGAAGTCATTTTCTTCCCAAAGTTACTTAAGGCGATCACTGTTTACTATTCTGAGAAAATTTCCAAAATTTTATAGAAAACGATGTAAGTTCATTTAAATCGTACTCTGCCAAAGCAATGAATTTGGCGAAAAAGGGCCTTATGCCCTCATAAAATACCGTGACATACTGCCGATCCCAAGATACAAATTGTAAGTAAAGATCTTTTGTGTAATCTATAATTCCAACACGCTCTGATTTCCTGAATTGAACTCCGTTAGTTATCCCTTAATTCCTAAACTTGAATCTCAAAATTAATTGTAAGAACCTAAATGTCCACCTTCCTTGTAAAAACTAATTCCCCTCCAGGACTACTACATGAAATCCATAAACGATTTTAGATACTTCTACGGGCATTACATCCCAAATCATTATTGACTGGTCCTGTCGACGGTTTCCAAGTGGATTTCGCAACCCTTAATTTTCACAAGGGTCTCACCCTAATAAACCATTCAAATTGAGTTCTTTAGTTACCCATAAAATTTATTCAACGGATTTAAATATCATCCTATAATTATAATTGAACTAAACAACTATGAGGAACTGATTTCCTCTTTTTCAGTACATAAAGCATGTAAAATCATACTTTGAATTTTACAGATCCATCTAATCCCCGATTTCTTTTAAAGATATACAGCTATTTTGTAAAGGTACTAAAATGGACAGTTTCTACTCGGTTTATGAGATTAAAACTTTTTTTATGAGTGTACGGGCTCTAGCAATACCCCTAAAATAAAAGAATTAATTCTGAGAATTAATCAGTGCACGAAGGAAATAACGTGGTTACCGGATGAAATGTTAAATTTTTTTCTTTATTTGTAAGTAATAGTTTAGTTTCCACGTACGCATATTGTATCTTATAGAATGTCTCTGTTCTGTATCTTTCCGAAATCGGTTAAAAAATCTTTACGTGATATTAATCATCTTTTTAACAATAATTTCATAAAAGCGTGTTATAAACGAATTTACATTGTATTTTGTTTGTATCACTTCTCTGACTGTGCATTTATTTTCCCATGTGTAACTTTCCTTATGTATAAACTAACCATGAACGAAAATCCTGACTTACATCCGTTATCAGTAGGAAAAGAGAATTTAAACTCAAAGTTAAAATCAATTCTTACGCTGTGCATTAGTTCAAAATCATTAAATACGAGGCTGAAACTTTAAAGAAAACGTAAAACGTACGATAAAATTATTTCTTTCTAAAAAATTTATTCGAGTTACTCCTCGAAAAAATTAAATTTCCCGCTTTTCATTTCCAAATTACCGAACAATACCAACTTCACACAGAGTAATCCATTCCTTTATAAAATCTATGTAACGTCTCCTATATAATTTTAACGATCGCAGTATCATAAGAATCTGTCATAATACACGAGTGTTAGAAGAAGACCACACAAGCTAGAGTCTTGGCCGTTAAACACGGGCCAACAGTCCCGAAAATTCACCAAATATACAGAATTTTCTCTTCACGCGAATAGTTTACATCATGTACTTCACTACTATGAATTTATTTTCACCCTGTTCTTTTCTTATTAAAATAACTTTCTATTGTTCATGATAATATGCCATAGTTCCTACGATTCACAATATATGTAGTGTTCATTCCGATCCTTTAGCCATTTTGATTAAAGTTATCCTCATAAAATAGAAATAATCCCTCAACGTTAGTAATGAATTACTACCTCCTTGTTTATGCTATTGTGTAAGTTCCCAAGGGAAACTGAAACGGGCTTTTCCCGGCTACTCTTCCAAAATTTCACGATTCATTTAATCTCTCTTTTAAATTCAAAATTTTAGCTATGTATGAATGTGATATTGTAATGTAATATCATTTATGCTCAATTTCGGCACTTGTAGGGAATGTGTGAATTCATCGTTTTTTAAAGGGTTCAAGGTACTAGACCCTAAAAGTCACTTAATCTACAAAATTATGATATGCAAGCAGGAAGGATCCGAATTACATGCTTATATCTCTTCCACTTTACGAGGTGAAAAATTGTATAAATGAAAAAACCTATTCTGGTTCAGTTGATAATCTGTATTAATTGCTGTATTTTATTTATTTTAATGAATTGAACTTACTGCTTAAGTTATGTGAAATAGAAAAAGTGCTTGTTTTAATTTTAAATTGATATAAATTGCTTTTGTCTACTGCCATAATTCATGAACGAAGATAGTTACTTCATGACACATGACGGAGTGACGTCATATACATAACATCCTTTGTGTGCATTTATGTAATATGTGTTCAGATGTAAATTGATCATGTTAATTAAGTTTCCCTTTAAAACTTAAATAAATCTGTTTCAATTATAAATCAACTTTTTACGTGTGAAGTGTTCTTCATTTGCAGTACAAATTACCCTTTATTCCCAAGTGCCTATTGAAAGTCTTTCTTGGAAATTTTATGTGGGTTAACCGCTGAAAAATGATTACCCCTTCACCACGCACTTTTCATATTCAAAACGAACTTTATCTTTTAAATTTTGGAGTCTTACTCTAATAATAAATTCTTTGTAAACCTTTGACGTGATCTCGGTGACAATATTGCCGTTCTGCATGTTCTCCATGACTTTTCTCAAGGCCGATCTTCTGATACAGGCAAAGTTTTTTTTTCTTTAAAGATAGATGTGCTATACATGAGTATAGTCTCCCATCAGTAAAAAACCCTCACGCGAAACATGACTCCAAAAGTGAGATATCATTCGCTTGCTGCTCATTAGGGTGGAGCGAAATACACTTTTTTCAAATATCAACTTGTGTAGACGGAACTAGGTGCCATTTGGTGTAAAAATAATTACTGTAAAACATCATTGCAATCGGAGTTCATTTTCAGGTGCCCCCGAGTCGGTAAAGTATGCTAAAATATGTCATTCATTATATATATTCAAGAATTTGTAAAAGTCAATATATTTCAGTAGTTACTTAGCGGTAGTGATAGATACATCAGATATAGATAGATACATCAACATCACCACTCTCTCTCTCTCACGGACTCACTCTCTCACTGACTCACAGCCTAACAGGCCAGTGTTAGCCTGGCAGTGACAGAAGACGGTGCTCTTCGTTGTTCTTTCAAGATGCAGGACTCAAGTAGACCATCTACCTCGCGTACGAAGCAAGCAAACTTGTGCCCCATTTTCGGCAGTAGTAACGACTTAAATGAGAGTCAACTTCCTACTTATGAAGACGTGATGAAGTGTTTTCTCTGGGAAAGGTATCGACTAAAGCAAACGTCAAATAAAGATCCTTCTGTAGACGTCATTGCGAAGAATTTTACAAAGAAAATAATCGATATTTACTCCAAAGTATCTATCCCAGTGCTATCAGAGAAACGTAGTTTGGATGTCAAAAGTCCACCACAAGAAGTATCGAACGATATTAAAAGGATTCAAGGGGCGGCGGGAAATGAAAGTTATAAAGAGAAAATTAATAAATTAAAAAATGAAGATAAGAAATTATTTGACATTGCTGCATGTAAGTGCAAGTGTTTTGAAAGATGCTCTTGTACGAAGGCTTCCAAAGTCCCGCAAAAAAGGGAGAAAACGGAGCAGAAACTTACGGAACAGAAATCGGTTTTACCTGCCTTAGCGCTGGTGTGCGATAGAACAGGAATTTTACAAAGAAAATAATCGATATAAATAATCGATATTTACTCCAAAGTATCTATCCCAGTGCTATCAGAGAAACGTAGTTTGGATGTCAAAAGTCCACCACAAGAAGTATCGAACGATATTAAAAGGATTCAAGGGGCGGCGGGAAATGAAAGTTATAAAGAGAAAATTAATAAATTAAAAAATGAAGCTAAGAAATTATTTGACATTGCTGCATGCAAGTGCAAGTGTTTCGAAAGATGCTCTTGTACGAAGGCTTCCAAAGTCCCGCAAAAAAGGGAGAAAACGGAGCAGAAACTTACGGAACAGAAATCGGTTTTACCTGCCTTAGCGCTGGTGTGCGATAGAACAGGAGTGTCTGACCGCGCAGCTGCCTCGATATCAACCTCCGTCTTGCAAGATATTGGCATCATTTCTGAAGAAAATTCATCCAAAGTCATAGATCGCAGCAAAATACGACGGGAGAGGAAACGCAAAAGAGAAATAGTACAAAAAGAGGCAGCAACAGAAAGTGAAACCGCCATCGAAAGTATCTATTTCGATGGTCGCAAAGATACAACAATTATATCGGAAAAGAAAGGTTGCAAATTCTACCGCAAAAATGTTCTTGAAGAACATATTGCTGTTATTGCCGAATCTGAATCAAAATTTCTTGGCCATTTCTCACCAACAACAGGATCAGCACAAAACATAGCTACAGGTATTTTGATGTTCTTAGACGAAAAAAAAATATCGACTGAAAATATTACCGTAGTTGAATGCAATGGAACAGCCGTCAACACAGGCACCGAAGGCGGTGTTTGCACATTACTTGAAGGAAAACTTGGAAAACCTTTACAATGGTTTGTTTGCCAACTACATGCAAATGAGCTCCCATTGCGTCATTTAATTCAACAACTGGATGGAAAAACAACGGGTCCGCGCGGCTTTACAAGTGTAATTGGCAAACAACTTCAAGACTGTCACAAACTCCCTTTGAAAGAATTCTTACGAATTGATTCAGAGATACAGTCAGTCGATTCAGAGGTATTAAGTTCTGACCAAAAATATCTATATGATATTCATAAAGCTGTTTCGACAGGAAATGTTCCTGAAGATTTGCCTCCCCGTAATCCAGGAAAGATGTCCCACTCTCGATGGTTAACAACAGCAAATCGAATACTCCGTTTATATATATCAACAGAAGATCCAACAGAGAATCTAATTGCTATTGTTGAATTCATAATGAAAGTGTACGCACCGTTGTGGTTTCAGATAAAATCAAATTCATCTGTCGTCTATGGCGCTAGGAATGTTTGCAAAACCATACATCTATCAAAAACTCTGAAAAAAGAAACTGTGAATATAATTCGTCCAGTTATTCAAAGAAACGCATATTTCGCTCATCCTGAAAACATCCTTCTATCAATGCTGCAAGATGAACGGGAATATGTACGAGAGCATGGATGGCGGAGAATCAAGAAAGCCAGGGAGGAAAAGAAAAGCGAAATTCGTCACTTTAAAATTCCCGAACTGAATTTTGACTGCACTGATTACACCGAGATGATCAATTGGCAAAGAACTGAAGTAACTGAACCTCCTTTGACAATGAGCCTAACAGACAGTGAAATAGAAAAACAATTAACTGAACGAAGCAAGCTTCAAATCAAGAAGTATCCCTGCCACACACAATCAGTGGAAAGAGTAATTAAATTGGTAACTGAGGCATCATCTTCTGTTTGTGGAGTGAAATCTAGAGATGGATTCATAGAGGCCAGACTTGCCTCAAGGAAACTAATACCTAAATTTGACACCAAGTCTCAGTACTCGTTATAAGATATAATAGCAGAACTCGTTGACATCTTATTAGCAATGTTGATGACTGATTAGAAGTGCCTTGTTAGGTTGGGTGGTTGGGCTGGGCACGGGTGGAACTCGATATACAGCCACCTCCTCGTGGTGAGTTCTGGGTTATTCTGACCTTATATACTATATAAGTCAGAATAAGCAAGGAGCTGTATGGAAAATAACGGTTCTTTGAGCTCCTGGGGGGCACCTCAAGATAATTGAAATTGTTCATTCTGTAAATTTTATTTGATGATTGGACTTATAATGAACCTAATACAAGCTACCGCAAAGAAGGGATGGGTTTTTTAAAAAATGAAAAAAATTTGAAATAACTTAATTTTTTTCAAAAAAAACATAAATTCTATGCCCTGGGGGCACCTAAAAGACTTGTCTAAATGGTTCCAAACTTTGCCTGCCTTCATTTAAGAGCATTTGGCACATTTTTCACCATCCATTTGGTTTTTAAGAAAAAATTGAAAAAAACGGCCAGTTTCGCTCCACCCTACTGCTCACGTGTTTTGCCATCCAACCATCCCCAAATGGCTCAACGTGTCCTCACATCCGCTTAGGAACTCCGCGTGGGAATTCAGCTAGCTTACACAAAGTGCTTTGTCTCTGAGAATTTCGCGCTCTCTTGTGTCTCACACTGTCCACTGCCCTTCTGACGCATGTGAGAATGGATTCATTCGTATATAAGGAGGGGTCCAGCGTTTGAGAATCAGATTCTAGAAGGGGCCGGAATGATGCCTCAGAACACAATCTCCGCGGGTGATGGGCACATTTCACCCCGTAAAAAATTGCTTTGTATTAGAATATCGGGTTTGAGGATCTGACTGAAGGAAATGCCAGTAGACCCAAACAATTATTTAATTTAACGTAACATTATGTGTCAAACTTAGAATTAAGAATTAAGTCATTATAAACTTTATAAACTTGTGTAAGGGAACTATTCTTATTATAAACAAACAGTGTTCTGTGACGAAATAGGTGATTATAATCAGCTTTGCCAAAAATGTATTAAAGTGAGTAGTATCAGCCAGTGACTATCAATCCATTCTTGACATTGGGGAAATACGGGTTAAGAAAATTTACAGGACTCGTAAACGAAATTTATTTTCAGCGTACTCTGTGGCCACGTCTGAGCACTACATTCAGACGGCCCATTCGATTCAGGAGTGCCATATTATATCCTCTTCGAGTAAGTCCATTTTACCTGGCTCCCCAAAGAGCGGTATAAAATATATATATACATATATATATATATATATATATATATATATATATATATATATATATATATATGTTAACCACTCTGTCTGTGGCTTTGGTCGGTTCATAGTTGAAGGGTTTTCTGGTTAGGTGGCAGCAACGGATTTGTTACTCTGGAGTACCATATAGGGAATCGCGGTAGTCTCTACTATGCTACTCTCCTATTTCTTCTTCTAGTGGATCGGAGGATTCTGTGAAGCTGACTAAATTCTCCGGAGGTTCCCCAATTCTTCTTGTAACGTATCGGGAAATTATTTTTCTCTATTTAAGACTAAGTTCTCTGAAGAGAGCAAGGCTCGAAGGAGAAGACAAAGATATTCTCTAACTGTAGTTTACTGCTAAAATGTGACAGGTAATGCTCTGCATCTAAGTTAGATCAGTCAATCAAAATAAATATTTGAAAAATTGCACGAGTTTATATACCCAAATTTTGTTGACATCATTATTATTTAATGTTGACTTGATTTGTTATTATTCTCAATAGGCTTCATTTTTTAGAAAATATTTGAAGATAAGTTAAATATTTAGCTGTAGCAACGTCTAAACAGATAAGCAAGATATTTGAAGATGAAGCCATATTTTTATTTTAAGCACATATTGACAGATCTGTTGTCATGATCTGGCGAGTTTACTAAAAATGGAAGTTGAAATATGCATTTTTTTATGAATTACACTTAAACATGCATATGAGCAAAAATTAAAGGCTTAAGATTTAAAATTAAACGTTAAGCAAGACATGACTTCATCTTTTATAACGAAGCGAGAATGTATACAGAAAATAAACATTGCGGAATTTAGCCAGGTTTCATTATTAAGCTAAATCTAAAAAAATGGTTAAGTAATTTAAAAAAAAACAATTCACAAATTATTCGGCAGAAATAAAATAGAAACCAAATAAAAAATTTATCTAAACTCGCGTCAGCCTTATGCGATTTTGGACTCCCCTGTAAAAATGAGTATATGAATATAAATGTATACAAATATAAGTATTATATGAATATAACGAATATAAGGATTATATAAATATAAGGATTATATAAATATACGAATTATATAAGAATTATACGAATGAATATAAGAATATAGGGAATATTCATTGTTCATTTTTACAGGGCTCGTCCCTTTAGACTGATGATAATACAATAATATAACATCCTAACTAATTCTGACTAGATGATAACTAATGGGTTTTTTATAATACAGATTTATATATAACACGTGAGTTGGGGTGGTTAAGTCTAGTTCACGTGGTCTGGGTACGCACTCTTAGTTGTGCATAGATAATTTCACATCGTTCGGTGTCTCTGGTTTTCTCCAATAATGATCTTTTTACTCAAATATACCGAAGATAATAGCACACACAATAATGATACTAACGGCAGATGTTGAAAAAATTGTTACAGGTTGTAGTATTTGTAAATGTTATTTTGGTTATCATCTGAAATTTTGAAACGACTCAATTGATCATTTCATTTAGGAGCATGGAGTTCCAGTAGGATGGTTACAGGCTTCATGGAGAAATTTAGGATTTCTATGACGGGTTTAAATTTAATTTGCGACGGGACGGAATATGAGTCATTAATGGTAACCTTATAAGGGTTGTATATTTGGAAGGTTTTTGAACGCAAGGAACAACCAATTGGTAGCCGGATAACCGTAGGTATTTTGATGAGGGAATAATTTGACGGACACTCGAAAGTAGCGGTAGTTCTTTTCGCGAAAGAAACCCAGATGTCTGGTCGAATTCGAATTGGACGGTTTTAGAGGAATGAAATTTTGTAAACGAACATACCGGGGCATGACCGTCACGAATTAAGTCGATAAAGCAGGACTTAGTGGTTGGAAGAATTACTGGTTTGATTGGAGGGCAAACGAGTTGCTTGTTCGTTGGTGAGAATCTGCAATGCTGGACGTCACTATCTCACATCATAGAATATGCTGAAAGGTCTTTGGTGAGGAAAAGGTAAGGTGGTACTGTGGGTAGATGCAATCGATAGATATTAGAATTGTTTTGGTAGGGTGTTGGGAAAAGGTGAAATTTGTATACGTCATAAGTGAGTACATTGAAAAAAGGTACAATCATGAGGTACGACCGTACGTGTAGGGGCGTGGTCCATGTACAGTCCAGGTGTATTCTAGAAATTGGTGGTAATTAGTATGGTTGAGTTGGAATATGGGTGATAATTTTAATTGTGTCTGAGAGGTGTGCATCAAGGACTGAAGTGTATCTCATGGTATTAGTGTGGGAAGAGTGATTTTTCTATGAGCTCGCTGGGTCGCACGCAAAACTTTGGAATGAATCGTAATTATTTGTTGTAAATATTTATCGATTAGGGTTACTTGTAGGTTAATTATTTCTACTAATTCTAGATATCTTTCGTGTTCCTTGTATTTGGCTAACAGGGATTCTAGGTATGTAAATTTGTCCGAAAGAGCGTGGAGGAAACGATTGTTTTCGTGTAGTGACTTAATGATTTGTTCTAAAATGTTCATTATATTGCCGATTCCGAGCGAAGAGATTCAATTTGAGTTCAATTCTTTTAATGTCTTCTTCGGTTGCTAATCCGAATAAACCTTTGAATATTTTTCCTCCCATATCTATCAGTCTCCTTTTATTTCTTTGATTAAATTTTGTTGAGTTTTGAGTTCCATTTTGTGTCCTTGGTAATGCTAATATATCTGAGAGGGTGTGTGCTGTAGTTTGAATATTTTCGAATGTATTTTCTAACAGAACGCGACCAATCTGGTCTATTCCCGGGATATGTTTAACAGAACCGTGAATTTTACTTTCAAATGCTTTTAATTGGGGTTTTAGCTGAAGGAGATTGGTTTTTATTCTTGCAGAGGGTTACTAATTGCTAAAAAGGTCCGCGTGTCCTTTCAAAAATTTACCTTCTGCAACTTTTTCTATAATAACTACGGTAGAAATTTTAATGCTAGGGCTACAAGAGTAAATAATTTGGAAAATTATATGGGGGACAATTTTATTCATTTCGAACTCTTAAATTATACGTAGCTGGGGGTTGCCGTGTGGATATTTGTGATTGTGTGCGGAGTGGTCGGCCTCGCTCTGGTGATAGTGGGGTTCAACCATTAAACTCGGATTCTGAGCGGGTTCGTTTTTTAATGTGAAGGTTCCAGTTCACGTGGTTGATACATTTCCGTCCGGTATGTAGGGTCCGTGCGTCGATCATCAATCGGTGAGGGTGGTGACGGAGGAGGTGGTGGAGTTGGAGGAGATGGTGGAATTCCACTGAGTGATCCTCTATAAGGGGTTTCTCCAGGGTCTGGTTCCGATGAGACTCTCAGGTCGGCGACCTCTTCTTGTTCAGAGATTGGCTCGAGTACTGGTGGTATTATAGGGTACCAATCCTCGTCACGGGTAGTGGTTTCGGCAGTGACCACTTTGGTTTAGTAATCCCTGCAGGATTTGTTAATACCTTGATATTTCGAAGGGTTGGCAGCTCGAACGCCTGGCTGATGTTTTTAGGGAAGGTTTTGTTCGGCAGGTATCTTCAAATTATCAGCGTGAATGATCTTTTGTTTGGAATAGTCTCGGGGGTCGAGGATTTCGTTACGGTTCTTTCCGAGGTTTTTCATAATCCTATATGGGCCATCCAATTTTGGGTATAATTTGCGATGAGCACTTGGCGGTTTCACGCCTATGTTGATCTTCCTACATCTGTTGGGTTCATTGGTCTAGGGCAGTGGTCGGCGAACAGGGGTAAATTACCCCAAATGGGGTACATTTAAAAAATTTTGGGGTAATGCGTGCGGTATGAGAGACCCCATATGCAACATTTTTAAGAGCAATTCGCTTGTTTTTGTTTACTTTGAAGTCTGGGGGTAATTTCATTTTACTCAAATAGATTTTTGGGTAATACCCAAAAAGGTTCCCCGAGCCATGGTCTAGGGCATAGCGGATTATGTCAAAAATTTTGAAAGATCATTCATCTAGCTGCTGATTTGCTTCTGCCATCTCGGAAGGTGTTAGAACTGCTGGGTCGATTTGGTCAGGCAAATCAAAAGGTAGCCGCTTGTCGTAGTGATATAGGACGAAATGAGGAGTGTTCCCGATAGGTACGTTATAGCGATTGTTGATTTCTGTTTGCACCATGGAGAGAGAATCCTCCCATGTACGGGAGGATGCATCGACAACGTGGCGAAGGGCTTCTAAGATCTTCCGATTTGCCTTTCCACTAAGCTGTTTGCCTGCGAATGGTATGCCACACTGTGTGTGTTTTTAATTTTACATGTGTTGCAGAGTGACTCGAACAGTTTGGAAGTGAAACTAAGGGCGTTATCTGAAATTAGGATGGAAGGAGTAGTATGGGTTTGGATGACGCGTTGCACTAGGGCTTTTGCCACTGTTTCCGGGGTCTGATTTTGAATGGCAACTACTTCGCTGTAACGCGAGAAGTGGTCCGTAAACACAATGATGAACTGGCTTCCCTTTGATGTTTTGGGAAATGGTCCCAGTATGTCCATTCCAGTTTTTTGCCAGGGCCGTTGGCATACTGGATATTTATGCATAGGAGCTGTGGACGGTACGTTGCCTTTATGTTTTAAACAAGACGGGCATTCAGCGATGTATTCATGTACCTTTTTCTTCATTTCGGGAAAATGATATCGCCCCAAAAGACTTGATGGTGCGATGCGGCCCCATGTGGCCATACAAAGGTGAGTCGTGACAAAGTCCGATGGCTATATCTAAGAGATCCTTTAGTATTTCCAAGAGGTCGTTTCCATCTTCGTTCCGAAAATGTATGAGCCCATCTTTTAGGTTGTATTGTTCTTTTACCTTCGATGGTTCCTTTTGTTCCAGACGAGCCCGAAAGTTCTGGGTGTGTTTGTCCTGTTGTTGGGAGTATTGCATACATTCGAAGCTGAACACAGGAAGAGTTTCTATCTTATTCACTTGGGTGTCGGGCTTGAGTCTCGACAATCCGTCTGGAATAACTTGAAGTTTTCCTGGTTTGTATACGATTTTTGCAGCAAAGTCCTGAATCAACAGAGCCCAGCTACTCAACCGTCCTTCAAGTAGCTTTTCCTTGAAGAGATACGTGAGTGGCTTATGGTCAGTTATGATGGTTACATCGTAGCCATAGACGATATTTCGGAATTTTTTCGAAGTCCAATATACCGCTAGGGCCTCTCGGTCCGTAGTGGAATAATTCCGTTGAGGTCCAAAGAGAAGCTGACTGACATAAGGAATGGGTAATTCCATACCATCTACATCCTGTAATAGGACGGCTCCTAGTTTTAGGAGGAATCATCTGTAGCTATGACAAAGGGTTTGGTGTAATCGGGATATTGGAGGATGGGATGACAGGTTAGTTTACCGATTAAAGTTTCAAAGGCATGTTGTTGATCAGATTCCCAGTTAAATTTAGCATTTTTCTGAAACAAATTGGTAATGAGTTTAGCAATGTTTGAAAATTGGGGGATAAAATTTCGATAGAATCCGACAAATCCAATAAATGCACGAGCATCTTCGATGGGTTTAGGTACAGGGTACCTTTCCACTGCTTCAAGTTTGGCTGGATCAGGTTTAATTTCAGTGGATCATAATAGAAATCCTAAGTATACCAGGGATTCCTGTAAAATGTTGCACTTTGCAAGTTTCAGTTTAACGTGTGCTTTTCTCAAGCGTGATTGCACATTCTGAAGAAGTTGAAAGTATGTTTTTATATCCTAACTATAAAAGGACTATATTCATCAACCTAACGAAATTAGCAGGCCCATTTCGGACTCCGAAAGGTAAAACCTGGAATTCGTAATGGCCTCGGTTAGTGGAGAAAGCAGTCAATGCCCAAGATTCGGGACTGACCACCATTTGCCAATAACCGGATGTTAAATCGAGGGATGAAAACAAGTTAGCTCTCCCTATGTTCAGAAATGTTTCTTGCATGTTTGGAATAGGGAAACGGTTTGGGATGGTAATGTGGTTTAGGCGTCTAAAGTCTATCCAAGGGCGAGATGTTCCGTCCTTTATGGAAAAAAAAATCATAGAAGCGGACAAGGGACTAGCTGAAGGCTGAATGACATCCTGCTCCAACATGTCCGTGATGTGTTCCTCAATAGTAACTAATTGGGAATATGGAACCCTATAGAGAGGAATGAAGATGTGTTTGGAATTCTTATCAGGAAATCGAGAGGCGATTCCAGTAGTTTGGGATCCTGTAAGGCTGGTGACTCCTGAAGGGAGTGCTCCAGACATTTCTTATATTCTTCTTTTCATGCTGAAGGGTTTAACTCTAAGGAACTGGAAACACGATTTATAGTACTTGTGGGGAAATCTGAATTTATTTCTACTGTGGAAACAATTCCTATTCTCTGATTTGAAGTTAATTCAAAGGGCTTTTTCCTTTGTTTAAACAAACAACAGGGATAGCTGAATTCTGACTATGACTAAGGACTTGGGCAATAAGAATATCTCTCCTGAAATTACTTTTCTCTGTAATAAGAGTAGGATCTGACTCTAATAGTTTTCCCTGGCTGTTTACTACTCTTGCTAGGGAAAAACCTTCTCATAAGGTGCTACTGTTATATGCTCTGTAGGCATATGAATAATTATGAATCTGACTCTGGTTCAGCGATTAAAATTTGCCTTATTGGCTAAAAAGTCGCAGTTGGATTTCGAATTTCAAACTGGCTGTACTGAAAGTGGCTGAACTGAAACTGACTGACTGGAAAGTAACTGACTGGAAACTGGCTGTCTGAAAGCTGACTGACTGGAAACTGACTGTGTTGATTCTACTGGATTCAACAACTGGAACTGATTACTTTGGGGGCTGATTTCTGGGGTGTTGTCCCTCTGGATGCAACCGACTGACTTGAACTGCTATAAACTGAAGTGGGTTTCCTATTTCTTTCGGAAATCCGAACTGAACTGATTCTGTTAGCATTAAGCTGTCTATTATTCTCATAGGGAGGGTGTGTCCTATTTCTACACTTAACTAATTTTCCGGCTGGGTAAATTTCCCATTGATTCCGGTTGAAGAAATCCATACCTGTAAGATATCTGTCTGAAAGGTGGCGACTGCGTCCACAATACATTTTGCGGGATATACCGCGATACCAATTTCTAAATATAATTCATTTTCTCAATATATAGGTACGGGTGTGCCTGTAATTCCTCTGAGTTGGCAGGAAGGTGCCTTAATTTCATATTCATAATCTGTACTCTCTAGTAACTCATCTGCACATTGTTTCTTAATTAATGTCGCATGTGCTCCTGTATCTAGGAGAGCGGTTAAATCTCGGTTATCTGTGCTGCAATTTATTATTAAATCTAGTAGGTTCTCACCTATTATCCTGATAGGTAGTTTGTGTGTGTATTTTGGTTCATTATTGCTATCTAAGAGGAAGGAGGCTGAAGTTCTGCCTCCAAAGTGGGATTTTGATCTGACTTCTATGGGAGGACCTGAGTCATATTCTACGGGATCACCATACACAGGAAAGTTTTCTTGAAAAGTGTACTCTGAGGAAACTGATTGTTCAACGGGTACGTCTACGTACCGGACCATCCGACCTTGCTGATTATATTGGGGTATGTACATCGGGTAATAGTGTGTTTGACCTTGTGATCGTGATCTATTTGGTTGGTGGTTCTAGTGAGGCTGGGAATTGACTGGTTTCTGAGAATTGGAGGGCTTTCGGGAACGTTCGTGATTTGATCTATGGAAGTGGGGCCTATACCCTGCAGGGGCTTTGTCAGCACATTTTTGTCGGTCGCAACGGCGATGACCATGTTCATGACAGTGGGAACAATAAGGGGGATAATTGTATTGAATTATCATGTGCCCAAAGCTATCGCAATTAAAACATTGAGGAGGAGGGCGTGCATTCTGGGTTTGTAGGACTTGTTTCTGAAGTGGTGTTCCTTGCATCGGCCTCGATTTATAGGGTTGTTGTTGCTGCTGCTGCTGGATGTAGTGTATGGTGTTCTCTCTAACCTTTCGGTAGTTCTGGCTTGCCAAATCTGGTAATGTTCCCTTGTTTTATTTATGGCTTCACTTACTGGTTTTTCAATATTTAGACACTCTTGAAATTTCTTTTTAGGTGCTACGGGTAGATTTGGTAAATGGATGCTGCTCTTCTTAGGTTTCTTTGCTTTGAAGTGAATGTAACGTCACATGCATTTTCTGCGACTCGGAGGGCTTCTCATACGAGAAGTAATAAAATTACTCGTGTAATAAAATTATTTAAATCTTCATGTTCTTCTTTCTGCTATTTAGCTTGGAAGACAGTTTCTAACGTGGCTAAGGGTTGTGGAAGTGTTATTTCTTTGAAAAATTCTAATAAGTGTTTTTTAAATTGTCCCACGTTGTAGCTTCGCTAATGGATGTGACGTATGTAACTGTATCATGGGCATTCCCCTCTTTAGGGTCGATAAACCTTTTAGCTTCCCTAATCTTTATCTCATCATCTGTGATGTTTTCCGGTAAGAAATGTTGTTTTAGAGACTCAATGCAAGGTCTTACGCTTGGTTCAACAAAGTTATTATCTATGATTCCTTTAAAAATTAGGACAGTGTGGGGAAGGTTTACAAGTCTACCTAAGTTAATGTATGCAGTTGAAGTGGTTTGAGACATGTTGGCTTGTGCTTGATCTGAAGTTTACGTGTTTGGAAATATGTTTGAAGGACGCAGGGTAGGTGGAGAAATGGGTGTAAGGGAATTTTCATTGTCAGAAAGCGCACAGTCTGAATCGCTTATGTGTGAAGGTACTGTTAATGTATTCTAATTGGGTCTGCTTGACCGATCTTAATCTATGGAATGATCACTTGAGTGGCTTTCCTAACTACCCTATCTAAGAAATACATAAATAATGCACAACAATTTGCCTAACTAGGGAAAAATTTGAAAAAAAATGTAAAAATAATTTTAAAAATGTCAACAAAATTTCACTCGAATGCACGTGAATGAACGATAGTATTATGATTGGCACATTAAATAAAATTATTGTATGCTAAGTATAATAGTGGAAATAACTCCGTTTCAATAAAAAGAAATGTATCACTGGTGTATGAAAGGTTCACTGTGTTTTTTGTTGATTCTGGTTTGATAATAATTATTAATGTTAATAATATTGACTTCTCAAATGTTTAATAACTAATTTGAAAAGGAGATCTGTACTTAACAAGATTCCTGCGCGAAATCCTTGTAAACGTGTTCTGAAGACGTTTCTTGCTGGCCACTTGTTCCTGGACGAAGAATGGGCGTGGAGAACTTGGAGTCGTGACACACCGGTCGAATGATGGATGTAAAGAACTGGAAGTCGTGAAAAACTGGTCATTGAATGTTGGTTCTAGTTCCAGGGTTTGGAAGACTGGAAGAATCCTGATCGCAGAGGTAGCCACTTGTTAATCCCTCCGTCTATAACCTTCGTCGGTTCAAAGTTGACGGGGGTTGTGGTTAAGTGGAAGCAACAGATTTGTTACTCTGGAGTATCTGGTACCGTATAAGGAATCGCAGTAGTCTCTACTATACTACTCACCGATTTCTTCTAGAAGTGGATTGGAGGATTCTGTGAAGCTGACTAAATTCTCTGAAGGTTCCCCAATTCTTCTTGTAACGTATCGGGAAATTATTTTTCTCTATTTAAGACTAAGTTCTCTGAAGAGAGCAAGCAAGGTTCGGAAGAGAAGACAAAGATTTTCTATTACTGTAGTTTACTGCTAAAAGTTACAAGTAATAATCAGCCTCTAAGTTAGATCAGCCAAATCTGAATGAATATTTGAAAAATTACAGGAGTTTATATACCCAAATTTTGTTGACATCATTATTATTTAATGTTGACTTGTTTTGTTTTTATTCTCAATAGGTTGTATTATTTTGCAAAATATTTGAAGATAAGTTAAATATTTTAGCTGTAGCAACGTCTAAACAGATAAGCAAGATATTTGAAGATGAAGCCATATTTTTATTTTAAACAGCATATTGACGGATCTGATGTTATCATGATCTGCCGAGTTAACTAAAAGTGGAAATTGAAATATGCATTTCATTATAAATAACACTTAAACATGTATATGAGCAAAAATTAAAGGCTTAAGATTTTAAATTAACCGTTAAGCAAGACATGACTTCTTCTTTTATAACGAAGCGAGAATGTATACAGAAAATGAACATTGCAGAATTTAACCTGGTTTCATTATTAAAGTAAACCTAAAAAAATTATTAAGTAATTTAAAAAGAAAAAACTTCGCAAATTATTCGGCAGAAATAAAATAGAAAGCAAATCCAAAATTTATCCAAACTCGCGTCAGCGTTATGCGATTTTGGACTCACCTGTAAAAATGAATATATGGATATAAATGTATACAAAAATAAGTATTATATGAATATAATTAATATAAGGATTATATAAATATAAGGATTATATATATATAAGGATTATATAAATACAAGGATTATATAAGAATTATACGAATGACTATAAGAATATAGGAATTATTCACTGTTCGTTTTTATATATACGAGGGTACTTCAATAAGTGTTCGCACTTTTTATTTTAGTGATAATATAGTATATTTAATATATACTCGTAATAACGAGCCAAACTGAGATTTATAGGCTTATTTAGGCTAGCAACAGCATAAGCTAATTTAGGCTAGCAACAGTATAGTCTTATTTAGGCTACTCGTAGCTGTCACATATCGTACGAGTAGTAAGTATGGCTGTGCCGCTTTCGATTTGTACTCAGGAAGAACAGACTTCCGCGGTCCGATTTTTTTGGGCAGAAGGTGTGAAAGGAGCTGAAATTCAGGCGTTTATGTGCTCAGTATGGGAATAATGCGTTACCACGGCGAAGTGTGTACGAGTGGATTCAAATGTTCAAGGAAGGTCGGACATGTGTGACAGATGCTCAGCGCTCAGGACGACCCTCAAAATCAACCAGTGGTGACAAGCAACAAGAAGACGGCATGATTTTTGATGACAGAAGATTAACAATAAAAGAAATTGCATCTTCATTAGACATCAGTCAAGGGTCAGCCTATTCGATAGTTCATGACATTCTTAGCTTTCACAAGGTTTGTGCAAGATGTGTGCCCAAACAGTTGACAGAAGAGCATAAGCGTAATCGTATGGACATCTGCTCTCGTCTTTTGGCGCGGTATCATAATGAAGGTTTCATGGACTTCGAAAAAATTCCGAAATATCGTCTATGGCTACGATGTAACCATCATAACTGACCATAATCCACTCACGTATCTCTTCAAGGACAAGCTACTTGAAGGACGGTTGAGTAGCTGGGCTCTGTTGATTCAGGACTTTGCTGCAAAAATCGTATACAAACTAGGAAAACTTCAAGTTATTCCAGACGGATTGTCGAGACTCAAGCCCGACACCCAAGTGAATAAGATAGAAACTCTTTCTGTGTTCAACTTCGAATGTATGCAATACTCCCAACAACAGGACAAACACACCCAGAACTTTCGGGCTCGTCTGGAACAAAAGGAACCATTGAAGGTAAAAGAACAATACAACCTAAAAGATGGGCTCGTACATTTTCGGAACGAAGATGGAAACGACCTCTTGGAAATACCAAAGGATCTCTTAGATATAGCCATCGGACTTTGTCACGACTCACCTTTGTATGGCCACATGGGGCCGCATCGCACCATCAAGTCTTTTGGGGCAATATCATTTTCCCGAAATGAACAAAAAGGTATATGAATACATCGCTGAATGCCCGTCTTGTTTAAAACATAAAGGCAACGTACCGTCCACAGCTCCTATGCATAAATATCCAGTATACCAACGGCCCTGGCAAAGAACTGGAATGGACAAACTGGGACCATTTCCCAAAACATCAAAGGGAAGCCAGTTCATCATTGTGTTTACGGACCACTTCTCGCGTTACAGCGAAGTAGTTGCCATTCAAAATCAGACCCCGGAAACAGTGGCAAAAGCCCTAGTGCAACGCGTCATCCAAACCCATACTACTCCTTCCATCCTAATTTCGGATAACGCCCTTAGTTTCACTTCCAAACTGTTCGAGTCACTCTGCAACACATGTAAAATTAAAAACACACACAGTGTGGCATACCATTCGCAGGCAAACAGCTTCGTGGAAAAGCAAATCGGAAGATCTTAGAAGCCCTTCGCCACGTTGTCGATGCATCCTCCCGTACATGGGAGGATTCTATCTCCATGGTGCAAACAGCCATCAACAATCGCTATAACGTATCTATCGGGAACACTCCTCATTTCGTCCTATATCACTAAGACAAGCGGCTACCTTTTGATTTGACTGACCAAATCGACCCAGCACTTCTAACACCTTCCGAGATGGCAGAAGCAAATCAGCAGCTAGATGAATGATCTTTCAAAATTTTTGACATAATCCGCTATGCCCTAGACCAGTGGTTCCGAAAGTGTGTTCCGCGGAACCCCAGGGTTCCGCGAAAAAATTCAGGTGTTCCGCGAGCTAAAGTTTAAAATAAAAAATATTTTATTTAAAAAAAATATAAATTACTCATTTTCAAAAAAATAAGTCTAGCGAAGAAAATATGAAATTTTGCACGAAGGAAAATAAAGCATAAGTATGGTTTGAGCGAAATATTTAGAAACGGCAATAGGCTTGAACGAAACATTTCGAACGTAACAGCAGCGCCCTCTGTAAGAGTTGCCAATTTTTTTTGGCCATACTTATCATGTTTTGCGTATTTGATTTACTTTTTAAAAGAAAATTTCCATAAATAGCAACTAAATTATCATTAATGGAAAACATTTATTAATATTAGTACATAATCTGCATGTAAAATGATGTAAACTGCGTTTGGAGACGTAGCCAACATGTTTTGAACTTGTCATAATCTATTTCTATAGTAGTCGAGGTACTCAACTCGAGCGTGCATTATCAGTTTGTTTTGTAAGCTTTGGAAGTGAAGTGATCTGAGGTGGTTATACAAAAGGACTTTATTAACTGCAGCAGAATGCGCAGTAAAAATATCAGTATTTTCCTAATATTTACATGGGATATTGTGCATCTGTTTACAAGACGCTAACAGGTCTAAGTGAAGCCTAACGAATAATTAAAGTGCAGAAGATTGTGCAGCAACGTTGCTTGCCTCTACCTACTAGGCCTACTTGATAAACACTTCGTTAGTGCAATCTTTGAAATCGTTGTCCTCTGTGAATTAATTTGGTTAGAACTTTTTATTATTCATTTTTCGTAATTGTAATATTTCAAAATTCGTGAAAATTAACCCTTCAATGGATCGATGGTTAAAATATGGGTTTCGTAAAAAAACTGAAATTACTAGTAATGCAGAAACTAATGAAACAAAAGCATCTATAGAAGATACAGAAATTGCAGAAGCTGCACAACCACCAACTTCTAGTGTGATTAATCCACAAAAAAAGAAATCTGCTTCCTCCGATTCTGTGCAGACATCTATGAAAAAACGTAAATATGATCCTAATTATTTGTTATATGGTTTTACTAGTATTGGTGACGAAGAAGCCCCAGATGCCCTTTGCTTACTTTGTAACAAAATATTAGCAAACAGTTCTTTAGCACCAGCAAAGTTACAGAGACATATGGAAACAAACCATCAGACTTTTAAAAATAAAGATATTTCTTTTTTTGAAAGAAAACTTGAAAGTCTGAATAGCTCTAGAAGTGTCTTATTAAAAAAATGTAAAACAGACAATGAAAATGCAACAGAAGCGTCATATAAAGCATGTTACCGCATTGCTCTTGCTGGTGAGGCACATACTATTGGTGAATCACTTATAAAACCTTTATTAAAAGATATAATATCTTGCGTGTTTAATGAAGATTCTGTTCAGAAAGTTGAGGCTGTATCTCTTTCCAACAATACGGTGTCAAGACGTATTAATGATATTGCTAATGACATTCAAAATGAACTTATTTCACGATTGCGTGTATGTGATGCTTATGTATTACAAATAGATGAGTCCACAGACGTTGCTGGACTAGCAATTTTACTTGTGTTTGCTAGATATGACTTTAATAAGAAAATTGAAGAAGATTTGCTTTTTTGCAAAAGTTTAGAATTGCATACCACAGGAAATGATATATTTAATTGCATTGATAATTTTATGAAAACGCATGATATAGGCTTTGAAAAATGTATTTCAGTATGCAGCGATGGAGCAAAGGCAATGACAGGAAAATTAGCTGGCGCTGTAACACGAATCAAGAATGTTGCAAAAAACTGCAACAGTAATCACTGCATTCTTCACAGATATGCATTAGTGACAAAAAGGATTTCAGCTTCATTAAAGATAGTTTTGGACGAAGCAGTGCAGATTATCAATTTTATTAAATCTCGGCCATTGCAATCACGAATTTTTAAGGCCTTGTGTGAAGATCTGGGTAGTCTTCATAACACTACTTTTACATACAGAAATTAGGTGGCTCTCACGAGGAAATGTTCTTGTGAGAATGTTTGAATTGAGGAGAGAATTGTTGTCTTATTTTATTGATCATAAATTTAGATTATCTGACAGATTAACAAATATGGCATGGCTAGCAAGGATTGCATATTTAGCAGATATTTTTTCAAAATTGAATGAAACATGTCTATCTCTGCAAGGGAAAGAAGTAAACATTTTTCAAGCGCAAGATAAAATGGTATCTTTATCACGTAAATTGCAGTACTGGATCTCAGATGTGGAACAAAATACTCTTGACTGTTTTCCGCTTCTTAGTGACTTTCTCCAAGAATCCGAAGTGGAATTAGATGTTGAAATCCTCAATGATATTAAAAATCATCTCAACAGCTTATCAGAATCTCTAATTGAGTATTTTCCAAATTTGAAGAACAAAGACCATTACTGGGTACAGAATCCATTCAAAGTTAAAGAAAAGCCAACAGGATTTCTAGCAGTGGATTATGAAAATTTAACAGAAATTACTTCAGATACTCAGTTAAAGGCCAAGTTTGAAGAAGTTCCGGTAGCTATTTTCTGGGGAAATTTAAGTGACGAATATCCGGAATTATCAAAACGAGCCATACGAGTGCTATTGCCATTTGCAACAACATATGTGTGTGAATCAGGATTTTCAAGATATGCAAGCACGAAAACAGAATATCGCAGCAGACTGGATGCTGCACCAGATATGAGAATTCAATTATCCAACATTAAACCAAATTTCCAGAGGATATTGGAGTCTAAGAAGCAGAAGCATTCTTCCCATTAGGTATTCATTTCATTTTTGTTAAACTAATTATGTACAAATTTACAAAAATTAAGGTGTTTTTTATTCGAATTTTTTTATTTATTTTTTAATATAAATAAGTTCTCTTTTTATCCCACAATTTGTGGTTTTTAATATCCTTGAATATAGGTAGGGGTTCCACGCTTTTTTAAATAATGTCAAAGGGTTCCGCGGCAATAAAAGTTTGGGAACCACTGCCCTAGACCAATGAACCCAACAGATGTAGGAAGATCAACATAGGCGTGAAACCGCCAAGTGCTCATCGCAAATTATACCCAAAATTGGATGGCCCATATAGGATTATGAAAAACCTCGGAAAGAACCGTAACGAAATCCTCGACCCCCGAGACTATTCCAAACAAAAGATCATTCACGCTGATAATTTGAAGATACCTGCCGAACAACACCTTCCCTAACAACATCAGCCAGGCGTTCGAGCCGCCAACCCTTCGAAATATCAAGGTATTAACAAATCCAGCAGGGATTACTAAACCAAAGTGGTCACTGCCGAAACCACTACCCGTTACGAGGATTGGTACCCCATAATAACACCAGTACTCGAGCCAATCTCTGAAAAAGAAGAGGTCGCCGACCTGAGAGTCTCATCGGAACCAGACCCTGGAGAAACCCTTTATAGAGGATCACTCAGTGGAATTCCACCATCTCCTCCAACTCCACCACCTCCTCCGTCACCACCCTCACCGATTGATGATCGACGCACGGACCCTACATACCGGACGGAAATGCATCAACCACGTGAACTGGAACCTTCACATTAAAAAACGAACCCGCTCAGAATCCGAGTTTAATGGTTGAACCCCACTATCACCAGAGCGAAGCCGACCACTCCGCACACAATCACAAATATCCACACGACAACCCCCAGCTACATATAATTTAAGAATTCGAAATGAATAAAATTGCCCCCAATATCATTTTCCAAATTATTTACTCTTGTAGCCCTAGCATTAAAATTTCTACCGTAGTTATTATACAAAAAGTTGCAGAAGGTAAATTTTTGAAAGGACACGCGGACCTTTTTAGCAATTAGTAACCCTCTGCAAGAATAAAAACCAATCTCCTTCAGCTAAAACCCCAATTAAAAGCATTTGAAAGTAAAATTCACGGTTCTGTTAAACATATCGCGGGAATAGACCAGATTGGTCGCGTTCTGTTAGAAAATACATTCGAAAATATTCAAACTACAGCACACACCCTCTCAGATATATTAGCATTACCAAGGATACAAAATGGAACTCAAAACTCAACAAAATTTAATCAAAGAAATAAAAGGAGACTGATAGATATGGGAGGAAAAATATTCAAAGGTTTATTCGGATTAGCAACCGAAGAAGACATTAAAAAAATTGAACTCAATATGAATCTCTTCGCGCGGAATCGGCAATATAATGAACATTTTAGAACAAATCATTAAGTCACTACATGAAAATAATCGTTTCCTCCACGCCCTTTCGGACAAATTTACATACCTAGAATCCCTGTTAGCCAAATACAAGGAACACGAAAGATATCTAGAATTAGTAGAAATAATTAACCTACAAGTAACCCTAATCGATAAATATTTACAACAAATAATTACGATTCATTCCAAAGTTTTGCGTGCGACCCAGCGAGCTCATAGAAAAATCACTCTTCCCACACTAATACCATGGGATACACTTCAGTCCTTGATGCACACCTCTCAGACACAATTAAAATTATCACCCATATTCCAACTCAACCATACTAATTACCACCAATTTCTAGAATACACCTGGACTGTACATGGACCACGCCCCTACACGTACGGTCGTACCTCATGATTGTACCTTTTTTCAATGTACTCACTTATGACGTATACAAATTTCACCTTTTCCCAACACCCTAACAAAACATTTCTAATATCTATCGATTGCATCTACCCACAGTACCACCTTACCTTTTCCTCACCAAAGACCTTTCAGCATATTCTATGATGTTAGATAGTGACGTCCAGCATTGCAGATTCTCACCAACGAACAAGCAACTCGTTTGCCCTCCAATCAAACCAGTAATTCTTCCAACCACTAAGTCCTGCTTTATCGACTTAATTCGTGACCGTAATGCCCTGTATGTTCGTTTACAAAATTTCATTCCTCTAAAACCGTCCAACTTCGAATTCGACCAGACATCTGGATTTCTTTCGCGAAAAGAACTACCGCTACTTTCGAGTTTCCGTCAAATTATTCCCTCATCAAAATACCTACGGTTATCCGGCTACCAATTGGTTGTTCCTTGCGTTCAAAAACCTTCCAAATATACAACCCTTATAAGGTTACCATTAATGACTCATATTCCTTCCCGTCGCAAATTAAATTTAAACCCGTCATAGAAATCCTAAATTTCTCCATGAAGCCTGTAACTATCCTACCGGAACTCCATGCTCCTAAATGAAATGATCAATTGAGTCGTTTCAAAATTTCAGATGATAACCAAAATAACATTTACAAATACTACAACCTGTAACAATTTTTTCAACATCTGCCGTTAGTATCATTATTGTGTGTGCTATTATCTTCGGTATGTTTGAGTAAAAAGATCATTATTGGAGAAAACCAGAGACACCGAACGATGTGAAATTATCTATGCACAAATAAGAGTGCGTACCCAGACCACGTGAACTAGACTTAACCACCCCAACTCACGTGTTATATATAAATCTGTATTATAAAAAACCCATTAGTTATCATCTAGTCAGTATTAGTTAGGATGTTATATTATTGTATTATCATCAGTCTAAAGGGACGAGCCCTGTAAAAATTAACAATGAATATTTCCTATATTCTTATATTCATTCGTATAATTCTTATATAATTCGTATATTTATATAATCCTTATATTAATATAATCCTTATATTCATTATATTCATATAATACTTATATTTGTATACATTTATATTCATATACTCATTTTTACAGGGGAGTCCAAAATCGCATAACGCTGACGCGAGTTTAGATAAATTTTTTATTTGGTTTCTATTTTATTTCTGCCGAATAATTTGTGAATTGTTTTTTTTTTAAATTACTTAACCATTTTTTTAGATTTAGCTTAATAATGAAACCTGGCTAAATTCCGCAATGTTTATTTTCTATATACATTTTCGCTTCGTTATAAAAGATGAAGTCATGTCTTGCTTAACGTTTAATTTTAAATCTTAAGCCTTTAATTTTTGCTCATATGCATGTTTAAGTGTAATTCATAAAAAAATGCATATTTCAACTTCCATTTTTAGTAAACTCGCCAGATCATGACAACAACAGATCTGTCAATATGTGGTTAAATTAAAAATATGGCTTCATCTTCAAATATCTTGCTTATCTGTTTAGACGTTGCGACAGCTAAAATATTTAATTTATCTTCAAATATTTTGTAAGATAATGCAGCCTATTGAGAATAATAACAAATCAAGTCAACATTAAATAATAATGATGTCAACAAAATTTGGGTATATAAACTCGTGCAATTTTTCAAATTTTTATTTTGATTGATCTAACTTAGATGCAGAGCATTACCTGTAACATTTTAGCAGTAAACTACAGTAAGAGAATATCTTTGTCTTCTCCTTCGAGCCTTGCTCTCTTCAGAGAACTTAGTCTTAAATAGTGAAAAATAATTTCCCGATACGTTACAAGAAGAATTGGGGAACCTCCAGAGAATTTAGTCAGCTTCACAGAATCCTCCGATCCACTACAAGAAGAAATCGCAGAGTAGCATAGTAGAGACTACCGCGATTCCCTATATGGTACTCCAGAGTAACAAATCCGTTGCTGCCACCTAACCAGAACACCCTTCAACTATGAACCGACCAAAGCCACAGACAGAGGGGTTAAGATATATATATATATATATGTATATATATATATATATATATATATATATTTTATACCGCTCTTTGGGGAGCCAGGTAAAATCGACTTACTCGAAGAGGATATAATATGGCACTCCTGAATCGAATGGGCCGTCTGAATGTAGTGCTCAGAAGGTGGCCACAGAGTAGGCGGTAAATAAATTTCGTTTACGAGTCCTGTAAATTTTCTTAACCCGTATTTCCCCAATATCAAGAATGGATTGATAGTCACTGGCTGATACTACTCACTTTAATACATTTTTGGCAAAGCTGATTATAATCACCTATTTCGTCACAGAACACTGTTTGTTTATAATAAGAATAGTTCCCCTACACAAGTTTATAAAGTTTATAATGACTTAATTCTTAATTCTAAGTTTGACACATAATGTTACGTTAAATTAAATAATTGTTTGGGTCTACTGGCATTTCCTTCAGTCAGATCCTCAAACCCATCCCTTCTTTGCGGTAGCTTGTATTAGGTTCTTTATAAGTCCAATCATCAAATAAAATTTACAGAATGAACAATTTCAATTATCTTGAGGTGCCCCCAGGAGCTCAAAGAACCGTTATTTTTCATACAGCTCCTTGCTTATTCTGACTTATATAGTATATAAGGTCAGAATAACCCAGAACTCACCACGAGGAGGTGGCCGTATATCGAGTTCCACCCGTGCCCAGCCCAACCACCCAACCTAACAAGGCACTTCTAATCAGTCATCAACATTGCTAATAAGATGTCAACGTGTTCTGCTATTATATCTTATAACGAGTACTGAGACTTGGTGTCAAATTTAGGTATTAGTTTCCTTGAGGCAAGTCTGGCCTCTATGAATCCATCTCTAGATTTTACTCCACAAACAGAAGATGATGCCTCAGTTACCAATTTAATTACTCTTTCCACTGCTTGTGTGTGGCAGGGATACTTCTTGATTTGAAGCTTGCTTCGTTCAGTTAATTGTTTTTCTATTTCACTGTCTGTTAGGCTCATTGTCAAAGGAGGTTCAGTTACTTCAGTTCTTTGCCAATTGATCATCTCGGTGTAATCAGTGCAGTCAAAATTCAGTTCGGGAATTTTAAAGTGACGAATTTCGCTTTTCTTTTCCTCCCTGGCTTTCTTGATTCTCCGCCATCCATGCTCTCGTACATATTCCCGTTCATCTTGCAGCATTGATAGAAGGATGTTTTCAGGATGAGCGAAATATGCGTTTCTTTGAATAACTGGACGAATTATATTCACAGTTTCTTTTTTCAGAGTTTTTGATAGTTGTATGGTTTTGCAAACATTCCTAGCGCCATAGACGACAGATGAATTTGATTTTATCTGAAACCACAACGGTGCGTACACTTTCATTATGAATTCAACAATGGCAATTAGATTCTCTGTTGGATCTTCTGTTGATATACTGTATATAAACGGAGTATTCGATTTGCTGTTGTTAACCATCGAGAGTGGGACATCTTTCCTGGATTACGGGGAGGCAAATCTTCAGGAACATTTCCTGTCGAAACAGCTTTATGAATATCATATAGATATTTTTGGTCAGAACTTAATACCTCTGAATCGACTGACTGTATCTCTGAATCAATTCGTAAGAATTCTTTCAAAGGGAGTTTGTGACAGTCTTGAAGTTGTTTGCCAATTACACTTGTAAAGCCGCGCGGACCCGTTGTTTTTCCATCCAGTTGTTGAATTAAATGACGCAATGGGAGCTCATTTGCATGTAGTTGGCAAACAAACCATTGTAAAGGTTTTCCAAGTTTTCCTTCAAGTAATGTGCAAACACCGCCTTCGGTGCCTGTGTTGACGGCTGTTCCATTGCATTCAACTACGGTAATATTTTCAGTCGATATTTTTTTTTCGTCTAGGAACATCAAAATACCTGTAGCTGTGTTTTGTGCTGATCCTGTTGTTGGTGAGAAATGGCCAAGAAATTTTGATTCAGGTTCGGCAATAACAGCAATATGTTCTTGAAGAACATTTTTGCGGTAGAATTTGCAACCTTTCTTTTCCGATATAATTGTTGTATCTTTGCGACCATCGAAATAGATACTTTCGATGGCGGTTTCACTTTCTGTTGCTGCCTCTTTTTGTACTATTTCTCTTTTGCGTTTCCTCTCCCGTCGTATTTTGCTGCGATCTATGACTTTGGATGAATTTTCTTCAGAAATGATGCCAATATCTTGCAAGACGGAGGTTGATATCGAGGCAGCTGCGCGGTCAGACACTCCTGTTCTATCGCACACCAGCGCTAAGGCAGGTAAAACCGATTTCTGTTCCGTAAGTTTCTGCTCCGTTTTCTCCCTTTTTTGCGGGACTTTGGAAGCCTTCGTACAAGAGCATCTTTCGAAACACTTGCACTTGCATGCAGCAATGTCAAATAATTTCTTAGCTTCATTTTTTAATTTATTAATTTTCTCTTTATAACTTTCATTTCCCGCCGCCCCTTGAATCCTTTTAATATCGTTCGATACTTCTTGTGGTGGACTTTTGACATCCAAACTACGTTTCTCTGATAGCACTGGGATAGATACTTTGGAGTAAATATCGATTATTTTCTTTGTAAAATTCTTCGCAATGACGTCTACAGAAGGATCTTTATTTGACGTTTGCTTTAGTCGATACCTTTCCCAGAGAAAACACTTCATCACGTCTTCATAAGTAGGAAGTTGACTCTCATTTAAGTCGTTACTACTGCCGAAAATGGGGCACAAGTTTGCCTGCTTCGTACGCGAGGTAGATGGTCTACTTGAGTCCTGCATCTTGAAAGAACAACGAAGAGCACCGTCTTCTGTCACTGCCAGGCTAACACTGGCCTGTTAGGCTGTGAGTCAGTGAGAGAGTGAGTCCGTGAGAGAGAGAGAGTGGTGATGTTGATGTATCTATCTATATCTGATGTATCTATCACTACCGCTAGTAACTACTGAAATATATTGACTTTTACAAATTCTTGAATATATATAATGAATGACATATTTTAGCATACTTTACCGACTCGGGGGCACCTCAAAATGAACTCCGATTGCAATGATGTTTTACAGTAATTATTTTTACACCAAATGGCACCTAGTCCCGACTACACAAGTTGATATTTGAAGAAAGTGTATTTCGCTCCACCCTAGTGAGCAGCAAGCGAATGATATCTCACTTTTGGAGTCATGTTTCGCGTGAGGGTTTTTTACTGATGGGCGACTATACTCATGTATAGCACGTCTATCTTTAAAGAAAAAAAAACTTTGCCTGTATCAGAAGATCGGCCTTGAGAAAAGTCATGGAGAACATGCAGAACGGCAATATTGTCACCGAGATCACGTCAAAGGTGTGCAAAGAATTTATTATTAGAGTAAGACTCCAAAATTTAAAAGATAAAGTTCGTTTTGAATGTGAAAAGTGCGTGGTGAAGGGGTAATCATTTTTCAGCGGTTAACCCACATAAAATTTCCAAGAAGGACTTTCAATAGGCACTTGGGAATAAAGGGTAATTTGTACTGCAAATGAAGAACACTTCACACGTAAAAAGTTGATTTATAATTGAAACAGATTTATTTAAGTTTTAAAGGGAAACTTAATTAACATGATCAATTTACATCTGAACACATATTACATAAATGCACACAAAGGATGTTATGTATATGACGTCACTCCGTCATGTGTCATGAAGGAACTATCTTCGTTCATGAATTATGGAAGTAGACAAAAGCAATTTATATCAATTTAAAATTAAAACAAGCACTTTTTCTATTTCACATAACTTAAGCAGTAAGTTCAATTCATTAAAATAAATAAAATACAGCAATTAATACAGATTATCAACTGAACCAAAATAGGTTTTTTCATTTATACAATTTTTCACCTCGTAAAGTGGAAGAGATATAAGCATGTAATTCGGATCCTTCCTGCATGCATATCATAATTTTGTAGATTAAGTGACTTTTAGGGTCTAGTACCTTGAACCCTTTAAAAAACGATGAATTCACTCATTGCCTACAAATGCCGAAATTGAGCATAAATGATATTACATTACAATATCACATTCATACATAGCTAAAATTTTGAATTTAAAAGAGAGATTAAATGAATCGTGAAATTTTGGAAGAGTAGCCGGGAAAAGCCCGTTTCAGTTTCCCTTGGGAACTTACACAATAGCATAAACAAGGAGGTAGTAATTCATTACTAACGTTGAGGGATTATTTCAAGTTTATGAGGATAACTTTAATCAAAATGGCTAAAGGATCGGAATGAACACTACATATATTGTGAATCGTAGGAACTATGGCATATTATCATGAACAATAGAAAGTTATTTTAATAAGAAAAGAACAGGGTGAAAATAAATTCATAGTAGTGAAGTACATGATATAAACTATTCGCGTGATGAGAAAATTCTGTATATTTGGTGAATTTTCGGGACTGTTGGCCCGTGTTTAACGGCCAAGACTCTAGCTTGTGTGGTCTTCTTCTAACACTCGTGTATTATGACAGATTCTTATGATACTGCGATCGTTAAAATTATATAGGAGACGTTACATAGATTTTATAAAGGAATGGATTACTCTGTGTGAAGTTGGTATTGTTCGGTAATTTGGAAATGAAAAGCGGGAAATTTAATTTTTTCGAGGAGTAACTCGAATAAATTTTTTAGAAAGAAATAATTTTATCGTACGTTTTACGTTTTCTTTAAAGTTTCAGCCTCGTATTTAATGATTTTGAACTAATACACAGCGTAAGAATTGATTTTAACTTTGAGTTTAAATTCTCTTTTCCTACTGATAACGGATGTAAGTCAAGATTTTCGTTCATGGTTAGTTTATACATAAGGAAAGTTATACATGGAAAATAAATGCACAGTCAGAGAAATTATACAAACAAAATACAATGTAAATTCGTTTATAACACGCTTTTATGTAATTATTGTTAAAAAGATGATTATCACGTACAGATTTTTTAACCGATTTCGGAAAGATACAGAACAGAAACATTCTATAAGATACAATATGCGTACGCGGAAACTAAACTATTACTTATAAATAAAGAAAAAATTTTAACATTTCATCCGGTAACCACGTTATTTCCTTCGTGCACTGATTAATTCTCAGAATTAATTCTTTTATTTTAGGGGTATTGCTAGAGCCCGTAGGCTCATAAAAAAAGTTTTAATCTCATTAACCGAGTAGAAACTGTCCATTTTAGTACCTTTACAAAATAGCTGTATATCTTTAAAAGAAATCGGGGATTAGATGGATCTATAAAATTCAAAGTATGATTTTACATGCTTTATGTACTGAAAAAGACGAAATCAGTTCCTCATAGTTGTTTAGTTTAATTATAATTATAGGATGATATTTAAATCCGTTGAATAAATTTTATGGGTAACTAAAGAACTCAATTTGAATGGTTTATTAGGGTGAGACCCTTGTGAAAATTAAGGGTTGCGAAATCCACTTGGAAACCGTCGACAGGACCAGTCAATAATAATTTGGGATGTAATGCTGTAGAAGTATCTAAAATCGTTTATGGATTTCATGTAGTAGTCCTGGAGGGGAATTAGTTTTTACAAGGGAGGTGGACATTTAGGTTCTTACAATTAATTTTGAGATTCAAGTTTAGGAATTAAGGGATAACTAACGGAATTCAATTCAGGAAATCAGAGCGTGTTGGAATTATAGATTACACAAAAGATCTTTACTTACAATTTGTATCTTGGGATCGGCAGCATGTCTCGGTATTTTATGAGGGCATAAGGCCCTTTTTCTCCAAATTCATTGCTTTGGCAGAGTACGATTTAAATGAACTTACATCGTTTTCTATAAAATTTTGGAAATTTTCTCAGAATAGTAAACAGTGATCGCCTTAAGTAACTTTGGAAAGAAAATGACTTCATCAATACAGCAAATTTTAAAATTTTGTCTTTTATTTATGTAAGACAGTTCAGTTCACTGAGAAGGATAACTGAAACAATCATCAGCTTAAGGTGACGCGAAAAGATGCTTCTGCATACTAATTTAGTCAAGTACCGTAAGACGTTTTCTTACAGTAAGATGCGTTATATTTAGAAGCATCTAATATATAACAATAAATACGGAGAGTTTAGCCGTTAGGAACCGAATGCAATTATAATCACTTTATTTATTGAGACATTGTTTAAGAGCGATAATTACGTCACATCCTAAGTTTGTTTATAAATAATTTTAATTTCTTAGGATAACTCTTGTAAGTCAACATTTTATGTAAGGATAGAATAGCAGACACGAATAAGAAGTACACAGAAGTAACAATAAATATATAATTTTCTAAGGAAGATTAGTACCCGTGTAATTTGATCATCTATATTCATCTTTCAGAATTTCCAAGGTTCTTCTTCTGGAAAGGTCGATTAGTGAATTATAAAAATTTATAACTTATTTGTCAACACTACGGTACCTTTTCTTTTCTTCATACTAACACTACCTAAATCACTTTATTCACTAACTTAAACTACATAATTTTTATTTTCAAATATAAAGCAAGTAGAATGGGTCAAGTAGTATGGGTAACTACTTTTAAACTAAACATTATGGGGGATAAAGAGTATATTTTATTTAGCCAGACTAATTCGGCTGGGTTTTAGCTTAGCTTGATTTTTTGAGGATTTCTCTTAACGGTATTCTGGTTGTCTTCCTAAGGTCTTTTTTATAGCAAGGTTCTGCGTCGTTTCTGATCGGCGATAGCGTTGGTAGGTAGTCCTCTGGCTGGTTCCAGGCTCGGTGGGGAAACGGAGTGAGGTTGTCTTCTCGATGGTGTCGGTGACCTGAGAATCGGGTCTCTTCAGGGAGGCTTGATGAGGGCATTGACTTCAGGTGGTGTCGTGGTCCTGGCGGTCTGGGAAGAGTAATGTCGAGGGCTGCGTCACCTGCTTAGCGCTGCATTGATGAATAAGCTTATTAATTTTGTGCATTTAGTAAATGTAAATTTAGGACGTGAGGGCCCATCGGTAGATGGACGCTGTAGACTGAACCAAACGGAACTAGTGATCCAATTGTTTAAACAAGACTTCGTTGTTGGGAAAGGTTCGCGCCCCCGTTTGGAAAGCGCGCGGTGACAGGAGGAAGGTTATGTTTTCCCTCAGCAGGAAACCTTGGTAATGTTTCATTTTCCAAAATAATAGGGAGTAGGGAATGTGAAATAGGGAATACTGATTTGGAATCACTAAATTCAATGAATATGTTTGAGCAATTAATTAAATTTTTCATTAAATAAATCTAACTAAATCTAACACTTAATTCCCTCCTATATCACCTCTGTCATTCTAAAATGAACTGACTTAGGAATTCATTCTTCTCATAGCAGCAGTATACAGTTTACTCGTGTTGTGAGTTCGTATGTTCGTATATCAGACCTCTTCCTGTTCTTGCGAAAAACTTCACTCGTTCTCATGGTAAACAAAACTTTATTTATTTTAAACTGTTTGGAGATCAAATCTTTCATTAATCTTTTAATGTAGGTGAAATTAGGGAAAATATTTGTTTGTCAACCAGGGTACTTAGAAGAACTATATCGCCTTACCAATTTTCCTACGAACGCCTATACATTTAAAAGAGCATATAATTTTATCCCGGAAATACGTCTATCATTAAAAGAGAGTTTATAAAGAAGTTTTAATTCTATCTCTTTGTTTATTCTTTAGCCTTCCCAAGTATTTATTTTAACGTGTAAAAGCATTTATTTGAACTGCTTTCTTATAATTGCAGTTTATGTAAGCATGAATCGAAATTCTATATTGAAGCGAAATTCTACACAGAGCTTCTTTGTGTAACTCATTGGTTTCGTCAGTATAAGAACACGATTGTAGTCATCTATGTAAAAGATCTTTTGTCCGCAAGGTCGTCTGGCGGCCTTGTGACGTGCCTCCAAGAGCTCGGCGTTTCGTCAAATCTATTTCTGAACTTCAATGGTTCATTGGTTAATTCTTCAGATCTAATTCCTTGAGGATATTTCCTCTTGTTTCCTTTTTTCCTTAGGTTATTTATAGGGCTCGTTCTGTCGTTGATCTTGTGTGCACATTCATGATGGGTTAGTTGAGTTTCAGGTATATCAAGTTTCCTTTCCGATTTTTCTTCGTTCAGACAAATATCAGTTAGGGCGGCTCGTGGAGGAGAGGTCTTTTCCATCATATTAACATTTAATTTCTCTTCCTCCACATACACGCTATTCACGTGACATGTCCCCATAAGTAAATCATCTTTATCCATTACTATAACGTCATTTAACCTCACAAGTTCATATACGTCATTCGCGTGATTTAGTCTTATACAATCATTTGTACTTCCGTTCACATGATTCAATTTTGAATCATACGTTCGGATCGCACTCTTGATATCAGTGTCACATGTGCCCATGTCATAAACTCCATTCACACGGTTACTTTCAGTTTGTATACCACCTGCATTTTCTTTCATACTTCCGTTCAAACATTCTGACAATGAATCATACTTTTCGATCGTACTTTTAATTTTAGTTTCACACGAGCTTGTTTCATAAACACCGGTCACACGATTTCTTTCACTTTGTAATTTATTTATATCTTCATTTGCTGCTTTTTTCGCGGATCTCTTGAAGTTTTCATCTTTCGATACTAAATCGCACGCTCTATTCCCGTGATTGTCTGAGACATTTGCGAGAATTTTTTCATGTACTTCTTTCTATTGTACATCTTTCTCTCTGAAATCAGACTCTATGCTCAAGGTTGTGTGGTTTCTCGATTTGTTTTCGTCCTCTTTCTCTCTTGCCTCAGGGTCATCTTCACTTTCATTCAATTTATGTAGTTGTCTCGCATTCATACAATTTTACTTTTTTCATTTGTTCGGGCTCACTCACTTTAATTTCCTCTTTTCTCATCTCTTCTATGAGATTGTTTCGGCCTGATATTTATTTGTCTCAATACTCTTTTGAATTTGCTTTTCGCTCTTCATCTTCCTTAAAACAAACTCTTCGGGGGGGATTTGTCCCTATTTTGAGGAGTGTCGTCTCTCCTGGGCCTTGAAGAGTCGCTTCTGGGGTTCTCCCAACTTCCTGAAGGGGATCTTCCTCGGTCTCGGTCTTGAGTGATATTTCCATTTCTATAAGAGGAATCGCTTCGGTCCCTGTATACTCTCTCTCGCCAGGCGTTACCCGTTCTTCTTTCTTCATTCCCGTACCTTCCGTTTGATATTTCATATGGAGAATAATTTCTCCGATTTACATAAGGCGAACGGGATCGATTCTTCTGGTCGTACGGTCGATAGTCTCTTCTGCTCCAGTTTTCGGATCGATTATTTGATTGATCGTAAGGTGAGTGAAATCTCTCTCTCCTATTTTCATAGGGAGAGGGTGAACTTTCATATCCATTTTATCTGTAGTAGGAATAACCATCACGTCTTTGTCCTCGGTCTTCCGGGTAGTTGTATCTTATTCGACCACCGTCATAGGAATAATCACCTCTGTTTGACATTCTGTCTCCCCATCTTTCTGACGCTCGGTTTTCTTCTCTTCTTCGATTCCAATTCTGCTGAGACGGTGACAGAAATTCACGACGGTCATAATAATCTCTCTCACTCACTTGTTCATACTCTCGAGCTTTGTTTCTATCTAGTTCCAATGCCTTTACTCTCTCAATCAATGAACAGGCCTTTGCTTTGTGTCTCGTCCCCTCGCATATGTAACATCTGGGATTGTTCAGTAAATAAGGTTGTACTTGCGGTTGTGGCGTTTCCAATGAATTTATGATTATTAACTCATTTTGCATTAAGAGAATTTGAGGGGTTAATTGATCGTACGGGGGTGTATTATTACAGTACATGGCATTTGATTTAAGGGAAAATTATTAGGATAAGGGTTTGATATGACTTGGGGGAATACTTTTTGATGAGGGGAATATGAAAACTGAATTGGCATCTGAAAGTAAGCCTGATTTTGATAACCGAACGGGTAATATGACTGATCTGGTGATGATAGGGACCCAAGGTTTTGACTCAAATAATTTGCATGATATAAGGGATTCATATGAGGAGCAGTTGGTTCAGAAATGATCCGGTCATCACACCTGATCCTCTTAATTTTCTTATTTGCGTCCTCCGTCTTGTCACCATACATTTACCAGAGCTTACGAGGTATTGAATTGAGAATGAGTTTATTTATTACAATGGGGATGTCAATACTTTGTGCCATTTCGCCTGTGTCTTGTTTTAACCATTCAACTTTTCTCTTTATGTGGTATACGGATGAGGTGAATGACACATCCGAGCGCCTACACTCCCTCTCTATATTCATTAATCTATTCGTTAGTTCATCCCTTCTGTTCTGACAATATAGGTCAGAACAGACATCTAAAAATTCTTTCCAGGTCTTAATATTTTCCATGAACCCTACAAACATTAATCCACTCGGGGGAACCGAACATCTTATTGCTAAAGCGATTCGCATCTTATCAGAGTTCCTTCCTCTCTCGGGAATTAACCTAGCTATTTCGAAGGTAAAGTCCTGGAAGGACACAACTCCGTATTACCCCCTGGGCTGCTGCAATCAAATATTCAGCATACGTGCCACAGAATATGAGCAGATTTTAGCTGCATGTTTCAGTCTCTTCTTCTTCGGGGGAGAAATCCTCCTCTTCAGCAAAAGAGGGATATTGAAAGGACTTAGATCAAGGTATTCAATGGGGGAGAGGAGTAGGAGATGTGGGGGGAGAAGGACTGTGGCCTCCAGTTCCCCGACTACCTTGGCTGACAGTCATTTCAACACTGGGGGTTTTCTCTAATGAAAAAGGACAAAATTCCACGAAATCTCTTAAATTTGCTAATAGAGGGCTATCTTCCAATTCGAGTTCGCCTTTGATTTTGTCAGGAGGTGTCCAGGAAGGGACGTGCGGGATTCGATTTATATCAAAATTAGGTGAGAAAATCGTACTCCTGAAGGGGGTACCTTTGGGGGTGCTGCCTGCTACAGGAAAACTGTCTTCCTGTCCCCCGAAACCGGTTGCAATACAAACAGGTTTGCTTACCTCGGATTTTTCTTCTTCTTTTGAAGGATTTAAAGTCTCGCCCTCGCCTGTTGCCTGTTTCCTCGTGGCAGACTCCAATCGGGCCTGGGTCAGGCCCTCGATCTCGTGATCTTGGGTGGAACTTCCGTCTTCTTCTCCGTGCAGATGGTACTCATACACGCACTTCAGCCGACTTCTGGTATCTTGAATGGTATCTATGGGAAATGGAGCAAGGAAATATTTACCTGGACACCACACCTGACACCATATATTATACCGCTCCTTGGGGAGCCAGGTAAAATCGACTTACTCCAAGAAAGTATAATATCGCACTCCTGGATCGAATGGGCCGTCTCAATGTAGTGCCCGGACGTAGCCACAGAGTACGCCGAAAATAAATTTCGTTTAAGAGTCCTGTAAATTTTCTTATCCCGTATTTCCCCAAAGTCAAGAATGGATTGAAAGTCATTGGCTGATATTACTCACTTTAATCAATTTTTGGCAGAGCGGATAAATAATCAGGTATTTCGCCACAGAACACGGTTTGTTTATAATAAGAATATTTCTTCTACACAAGTTTATAAAGTTTGTAATGATTTAATTTTTAATTCTAAGATTGACATTTAATGTTACGTTAAATTAAATAATGTTTGGGTCTACTGGCATTTTCTTCAGTCAGATCCTCAAACCCGATATTCCAATACAAAGCAATTTCTTTACGGGGTGAAATGCGCCCATCACCCGCGGAGATCCTGTTCTAAGGCACCAGTCCGGCCCGTTCTAGAATCTGATTCGCAAACGCTGGACCCCTCTTTATATACGAAGGAATCCATTCCCACATGCGTCAGAAGGGCGGTGGACAGCGTGAGACACAAGAGAGCGCGAAGTTCACAGAGTCAAAGCCCTTTTTGTCCAAGCTAGCCGAATTCCTATGCGGAGTTCCTAAGCGGATGTGAGGACAAGCTGAGCCATTTGGGGATGATAGGATGGAAAAACACGAGAGCAGCAAGCGAATGATATCTCACTTTTCGAGTCGTGTTTTGCGTGATGGCTTTTGACTGATGAGCGACTATACTCATGTATAACATATATATATATATATATTTATATATACAGTGCGTTCGAAAAGTCTCTCCGCAGTGCTCTGTTAAACGCATAGGAAATTGAAAAACTACAAAGTTTTCATTCAACCATGATTTAGTGATTTTATTACATAACCTTTTGATTTTACAGCATGTGTTGAAAGTGTTTTCCACCATTTTGCATGCACAGAGCAACTCGTCTAACATGTGGTCAAACACTTTCTTAAAGTGTTGGTTGACTGCGGATAGACTTTTCGAACGCACTGTGTGTATATATATGTGTATATATATATATATATATATATATATGTGGTGTACCGGATATCCGCATCCGCTTTTAACATCCGCATCCGCGCTTCTGACTGCGGATGTTATGCGGATATTACCTCTAATAAATTATGCAATTTACAATAAAATTAGCTTAAAAGTTGCTTATAAGACCCAGTCAAGCACATTTCATGTAAAGTATTAATTACGCTGCACAAAAAATTTCCGGTTCAGAAAAAAAACGGGAATAGCATTCGGTCATTCTTAATATTTCGAGTGTGCTGATTCCAAATCTGAAAATAGTTTTTTCTATCACGTCACGTTTATTTTTAATGACTGCTTAAAATCTTCATACCAAAAAATAAGAATATATTGAAAAACAGATAGGCTTTATCATATAGAACAGTTTAATTACTGCTATACTTCAACATATATGAACAAAATTAACATAAAACTCTCATATTATACTGTTTTCAACTCATTATTTGTATTTATGCTGGCGTTTGTGTGATGCTTCTGATTGGTCACGCTTTAAATTCCAGCAGAAATCGGCCAGCATAGCAGAACTCCACTTCCTTTGTATCGGCTGTCAACTGTGGCTATACCCTAGTGGAATCTCTCCCCGTGTTCGTCGCTAACAGCAGATGCGTTTTCCAGAAAAAATGAGAGATGTGAATGCAAAAAATGAATTTTCAATGACATCTTACATCCGAGAAGTTGGTATGAGTTGATAAGTTGATCCACAAGTGCAGCATAGTTGTCGTATTTAGTCTTTCCTAGTAGACTGCTCCACACGTTTTTGAATGCACGCCAGGCTGCCAACTCAACGTCATCCATCACCGCTTCAAAGTGTTCGTCTAGCATGAGTTCGCGAATTTGAGGACCGACGAATATGCCTTCTTTAATCTTGGCATCACTTATTTTTGGGAATTTCTCCTTTAGATATTTGAAGGCATGCTTATCCTGTTTCAACGCCTATGCAAATTGTTTCATCAGCCCTAGTTTTATAACTTTTTCCTTTTGTACTAGTGGTTCATGAATAACATTGTGAGATCCAGGTGAGGAATTGTCTCGCGGCTGCCATACTGAGCGTGTGTAATGTTCAGACCTTGCTTGGCTATCCCACTTGCATAGGAAACACATGTATTTCGTATAGCCAGTTTGCAATCCATTGAGAATAGCCACACCTTCAAATCTGCGCATATAAGCCATTCATGTTCATTGTATTTTATACAGTCCAGAATAAAAGCAACATTGTCATACGTTTCTCTCAAGACGACTGAATGAGCGATCGGAACAGAAGGCATTGTGTTCCCATTTTGTAGCAGTCAGTGGCGTCTCGTGACTAAAAATTCTAAGGGTGCTGTCTCTAAGAATGGGTTGAAATAATTACTGAAATAAAAGGATGAGCATTGAGCAATGAATAAAAGTTTCAAAAGTTATTGAAAAAGTTATTCAGTGAGCTCATCCTTATATTGTTCTTGATTATTTCAATTGTAAATAAAAAATTTAGGGGTGCTGCAGTTCCGCAGTGCCTACTGACGAGCCGCCACTGGTAGCAGTACACCCTTAACACTGTACAGAGATGCATCAATGAACAATCTCCACTGATTCGGTTCATAGCACAAACCCAGAGCATCGAAAAGACCATGTATATCAATGCAATAACAAAGATTGTTCTTCATTGTGAAATATTCCTGCAAATCCAATGAGCGCTTTCGGAATGCTGTAATTCGTACGTGTTCCACCAGCAGATTCCATTCTTGTAGACGTGAGGTCAGCAGTTCACTTTGTTTCTTGGTAAGTATTAAATCACGGACCAAATCACTGAGTTCAGGCTGCGTGATGAGATGTTCTTTCTTGGACTCGACTTGAGCTTGATAGCATTCGCCGTCTAATTCCGATTTGTCAGAGTCTGTGTTATCGGACGGCATTTCAGCTGGAGGACGAGGGATGGGTATATCTGTAGAATGTTCCACAGGACGCATAGCAGAACGATGATTTGGGTAGACTATAGCCTTTTTCCCTTTTCTGTTGCAACCTCTAATGTGAGACAATAGACATTGTTGACTACTTTAGATAGCATAATTGTGTAATACATTATGTAGAGCAGGATATGCTAAAATGTGCTAAAAACACCAAATTTGACGTATATTCATAAAAGTAAAAGATTCAAACCTGTGATGTTCGTTAAGCAGAAATAACAATCAGTTGAAGGTCCAGCGGCTCTCTCCATACCATTGGGACACCGAATCCCAGACCAGGACCGGTGCCTTTGAACCATGCAGATAACGAGCTTGTACATCTCACACAGCAGATATGAGGCGCCCAGTGCTTGTCCTGATCACCAACTTTGCATGTGAAGAATAAGTCATAAAGCTTTTTCACATGAGAAGTCAACTTCCTTTTATACTGTTTTAACGTTAATGTCCCACAAATATAACAAAACCTGTCTGGCGAATTTTTGCACTCTCTTGGCATTGTATCATAACATCAATAGAAACCTGTAAAATAAGAAAATGATAGATCAATTTGCAATTTCACACAATATAGACCAGGGGTCTCCAACCTTTTTTTTGTTCACCGCCTACTTTTACGATATTTTGAAAATTTAAAAAACTTATCGCCCACCTTAGATCAAAAAGAATAAATCAACATAATCGATAAAATAAATAATGAAATAAATGTTTAATTACCTTTAATGTGAGACCACTAGTGGACGCTACCGCCCAGGTTGGTGACCCCTGATATAGACGTTGTCTGTGAAATATTCATAATTTGATACCTGTTATTCAATAATACTCACTTATAGCACCGATTAATGATAAAATATGGCTGACAATTTTGTTCTAAATGATTAATGAAAGAAATTTTTCATAAAATCAAAGTGGAAACAGCCGAACACCACCACCACAGCATATGCATAACTGAACAAAATGTAAAAGATGCTTTCAGAGAACCAATGGTTCTCAAAATGATACAATGAAGTAGGGTCATTTTCATAAAATTGGTGGGGTGATACAAAGAAATGAAGGTTATTTTTGCAATCTACGAATATAATTAGCCATAAAAATGACGATCTCATTACCGTTTTTTTTACACTGTTGTACAGTGTTATTAATGAACAAACAAATATATAAACCTCAAAATATAAATACCTGGTAGCTTAGAAAATTGAATGAGACTTGTTTCATTGAATTTTCTGTGGCTGAAACTCTTGAGAAAGTTATTATTTTTATCATACTGAAAATATTAATATTCATTTTAATTCTTATGCATTGCCTGCCATAAGAGTAATATCACAAAATTTGTAAAATTATGTCATATATTCATAATTCTATATTATATTGATAGATTAACTAAATATCCGTATCCGCATCCGCATCCGCGGATATTGAAATTAAAGATCCGTATCCGCATCCGCAGATGTTGAAAAACTGACATCCGGTCCACCACTAATATATATATATATATATATATATATATATATATATATATATATGTATATATACGAGTGTATACATATATATATATATATATATATGTGTGTGTGTGTGTATATATGCACGAGGGTTACTCACTATATTTTGCTCCACCTTTTTTCTTTCCAAGTTTCCTTGTAAGTTCAAGAAATTTTTTACGCAAATAGTTACATACCATTTTTACAAGTTTTTATTTTACCACATAGTCACTTTCCTTTTCTACGGCTTTCCTCCACATCGAAATAAGGGCCTTTATTCCTTGCTGGTAAAAGTCTGCTGGGTTCCCCTGGAGCCACCTCTTAACCTCCTCAACAACCTCATCGTCACTATGGAACTTTCTCCTAAAAATAGCATCCTTCATTGGGCTAAACAAATGGAAGTCTGAAGGTGCCAGATCCGGGCTGTATGGAGGGTGGGGTAACACAGTGAAACGCATTTTTGTGATAGCCTCTCTTGTTTGCAAACTGTTGTGTGGTGTTGCGTTATCGTACAAAAGAAGGACGTCTTCCAGTTTTGTTTCCGGTCAAACTCGTTTTATCCGTCGCTGGAGTCTCCGCAGGGTAGCAATATATGTCTCCGAGTAGATTATTTGTCCTTTCTTCATAATGTCCACCAGAATCACTCCTTTCATATCCCGGAAGATGGTGGCCATAACCTTTCCTGCAAAGGGAGCCATTTTGAACTTTTTCTTGCGTGGGGAGTCTGCGTGATGTCACTCCATGGATTGGCGTTTAGGTTCAGGTTCAAAGTGTTGTACCCAAGTCTCATCCCCAGTCACAGTTCGTGAAAGGAAGTCATCCCCTTCTGTCTCGTATCGAACCAACGACTCAGAAGCAATTTCTTTTCTTTGGGTTTTGTGATTTTCAGTCAGTTCGCGATGAACAAACCGTGAACACACTCTTGAGTATCCCAGTTGCTGAATTATCGTATTCACGATTCACTAATTCCTAGCTCCAGTTATAGGTCCTTGTATGGGACACGACTATTTGACCGAATGATGCTGTTAGCACGTTGCACAGTTTGAGATATCACAGCCGATTCCGGGCGACCGCGCTTGGCTCATCATCGAGGCTGGCTCTCCCTGTCTCCGATGATCTTACGTTTAGTTCAGCATCCAACTGTGCTTCGTTCAACAACAGCATCTCCATAAACGTTTTGTAGACGTTTATGAATATTTCCAAATGTATCCTTCTCTGCGGTTAAGAACTCGATAACATTGTTCAAACTTCCAGCCCAAAAGACATTTCAGCCCCATGGCCTATTATTTAGCTTAGAAAAAAGGGTGGCGCAAAATATATTGAATGCCACTAGAATACATATATAGATCTACAGATCTACAGAAGCTAAGGCTAACAAAGACCCTAAGATCCTCTCTAAGGTTAGCCCGAGAGAAAGAAGAAAGTAAGGGGTTAAAAGAAGAGAATAAGAGGTTAAGTACTGTAAGTAACAAAATCAATCACTCCGGGGTTAAAATTCATTCAGAAAGCGAGAAAGAAAGACACCATCACCATCCGCCGGCCATTGCCGACAAGTCGGAGAAACAGTCGAAGAGAATACTTCCAGCTGTTGCAGACCAGTCCTCCACTCCACAGGGAGGTAGAGGATGCAGCCCACTCTGTTGGAAAGGGGTGAAAGATGAAAAGAAGTAAAATAAGAATGCATTACAAACCATGCAACACATTCTTAACTCAAACACTATCATACCATGAAAACTACAAACATGCAATGAAGAGAGTTACAGACATGCAAATTAGGAGAGAGAGAAAAAAAAGTATAAAGAATAACAAAAAGTGGGTTAGTTTACGCTACGAGCTACATCTAAGTTCGTGCTAGTCTAATTTTTTTTTTTGCTGTCATCCCACGCTTGCATGTCACAAGCTGGCATTATCGTCAACAGACTCATCCTGGATCACCACCCCCAGAGCTCCTGTTGCTAATTGTTTTATTATATTTAGCAACGTTAATAATTTTAACGAGGGAGAGGGAAAAGGGTGAGGCTCAGAGGGAAAAGGGCGAGTCTCAGAGGGAAAAGGGGGAGTCTCAGAGGGAAAAGGGGGAGGCTCAGAGGGAAAAGCGGGAGGCTCAGAGGGAAAAGGGGGAGGCTTAGAGGGAGAAGGGGGAGGCTCAGAGGGAGAAGAGAGAAGCTCAGAGGGAGAAGGGTGATTGTTTTATTATTTTATTAAACAACGTTAATATTTTTAAAATGCTTATCTAAACGGTTCTTTAACATATTAACGCTGGTAGAGTTCACGACGGGTGCGGGAAGATTATTCCATTTATCAATTACTTTAAACGTAAAGAAGTTTTTAGCGATATTAATAATGAAACGTCTGCCACGCAACTTAAATCCGTTCATACGAGTATTGCTATTATCGAAAATAAACAGTTCGTCAATATTTACGTTATCGATGTTATTAATGATTTTGAAAACTGCAATAAGCTCCCCGCTTAATCTCCTAGTTTCGAGTGAATATAAGTCTAACTCTTTAATAAGTCTTGTTGCGTAGTGACGGAATTAGTTTCGTGGCACGAAGCTGAACCCTTTCTAACCTATCAATATCCTTACGCAAATACGGGCACCAAAACTGAAAGGCATATTCTAAATGAGGCCTGACTAGGGATTTGTAACGGGGCAATATTATATTCTTCGATTTAAATTCGAAATTACGCGCTACGAAGCCTAACATCCTATTAGCTTTTGCGCAAGACTCCAGGCACTGGTTCCTAACTTTTAAATCCTTAGATACGCGTACGCCTAAATCTACTTCGTCAACGCTCGCTAACTCTCTATCATCCATCGTGTACGTGTTTTTATTGTTACGAGAACCTATATGCAAAACTTTACATTTGTCTACGTTAAATTGCATCTGCCACTTATCCGTCCACTCCATAATCCTATTTACATCGTCTTAGAGCATATTTCTATCGTCCTCGTTAACAACCTTACCGCCTATTTTATCATGGTATCGTCCGCGAATTTTGACACGTTACTAGACAAACCTACATCTACGTCGTTAATGTAAATTACGAATAGCAATGGGCCTAACACGGAACCATGTGGGACACCGCTACCTACATCCAACCACCCCGATTCACTACCATTAACAACGACCCTCTGTCTCCTAGCGCGAAGCCATTCCTCTAACCAGTTAGCTCCCTGACCGCGTATACCGTTCGCTTTAACCTTCGAAATTAATCTTCTATGCGGAACTGTATCGAAGGCTTTTTTAAAATCTAAATCAATAACGTCAGCCGCTCTATGCCTATCATATTCGCGCACTATTTCGTTATAAAATTCTAACAAATTAGTTAAACAAGATCTATGGCGTCGAAACCCATGCTGACTACTATTAATCAAATCGCGACTTTCTAATGAAGTCTTCAGTGACTGATTTAATATCTTCTTTAAGGGGCCTACGACAACGTCTTTCAGATCTTTCAGATGTCTAGGATAAAACGCGTGAGGGCTTGGACTGAATTGAACTAAATATTTTAGGACTGAAAGCATAGTAGATTTGGCCTAGTAGGGATGGCTGCTTTGAGGCACCCTTATATATTAATTGATTTTAATAAAACTTCTTTGGTACACGTTTAATATTAATAGAAAAAAATGCAGGGGTGAGACCCCCAAATTTTGATTGATTGGGTGGTTCTTATATGTATACTAAAATTAAATATATAAAATTTCGGGGTTTCACCCGCCGCATTTTTTTCCTATTAATATAAAACGTGTATCAAAGAAGTTTTATTAAAATCAATTAATATTTAAGGGTGCCTCACAAGCAGCCATCCCTACAATTTATGCTGTTCTTTAACTGCTGTTATTTACCCATATAGTGGAAAGCTAATAAAAAATTTGTATATTTATGTTTCAATAATTAACTGAATTTCAGTCCTTGTGCGGCACCAATAAGAATATAAATAATTACTTGAGATTTTGCACATTTTGATTTTTTGTCGAATGGAATATATTGAGTGGTTCAGACGGTGAAATTTGCAATTTCGAAAAATAAGAACCACCCAAATATATATATATATATATATATATATATATATGAATAGAAACGACGTAAATAAGGAGTGTCTCTGCACACGGGGAAGAGAAATAACGAATAAATGAAAAATGAGGCGAACCGCCCGGGAATCGAACCCAGGGCCTTCCAATTGCCGGTTGGATGAGCTACCATTAAACCACGGACCTCGATCAATCATAAATCGAAATTCTCCTACATAGGGCAGAAACCAATGCCCTGAGAGGGCACCCTCACAAATCGTGAATATGTGCATTTAACTGCAATGACCACGCAGTATATAAATGAATAGAAACGACGTAAATAAGGAGCGTCTCTGCACACGGGCATTGGTTTCTGCCCTATGTAGGAGAATTTCGATTTATGATTGATCGAGGTCCGTGGTGTAATGGTAGCGCATCCAACCGGCAATTGGAAGGCCCTGGGTTTGATTCCCGGGCGGTTCGCCTCATTTTTCATTTATTCGTTATTTCTCTTCCCCGTGTGCAGAGACGCTCCTTATTTACGTCGTTTCTATTAATTTATATACTGCGTGGTCATTGCAGTTAAATGCATATATATATATATATATATATATATATATATATATTATATATATATATATATATATATCTGTTATATACGAGCAGAATATTACAAGTGAACCCAAAGACCTCTCTATGCCCAAACTTCTCCACGAACCCAGAAAACTTTCTCTTCCACGGACCCAACGATCCGCGAAGCTGAGATTCCAAGCTAAGACCCAGACACTGCAAATAAGGATTGGCGGCCGACCGTCGCCCATTTAGCTCGCTTCTATGGCAAGCTCGAGGTTCCCTTGAGAAGCTTCGGGCTACCGGATGTCCTACGGGCTGACCACACCAGCTCGTTTTAGCGATGAGATCCTCATTTTGTATGCATTTTAATACAATTTCTATATAATTTTTTTATTTTTTTATAATTTTTTTTAAAAACAAGTTATTTCCAGTTATTTTTTATAGAAGCGTGTTTTCGTTGGATAACTTTCGCAAGTTCGCCTAACGACATTTAAGGGATTTTTACATGGTACAAAAGAGTTAATCGTTTTTCACTAAAAAGGAAAGTAGTATGGCAGGGAAAGAAATTTGAAAAACACAGATGGAGAAATCAATATAAAATATATAGCGAGCTATTAATTCCTCCAATTTACATCTCCCTGTCCGAACTCGAATCATCCTTGTCGTGGAGATCGTCTAAAGGACTGTTCCAAAGATGGACATTAAATAAATAAATGTTGGTCATCTTACTGAATTCCTTTAACTGGTAATGTCCAGTGAAATACGTTTCTCTACCTACTATCTTGGTTGTGGCACCTTTTACTTTATATATACTTTCTAAAAATGTTATTAAACCTGGACGAAAGGGCAGATTAGCCAAGTGTATTTCCCTCAGCCACTCATTTTCGTTAATTAGAGTGACCAGTTTTATAGTCATAGTCGTAAAAGTTACGTTGTCTAAGATTAATGATTTTAAATCCCTTAAAGTTAATAAACTAGGGATACACCGGACCCAGAATATTAAGTTCCGGCCGGAACCGGAACTTTAAGTGTTGCTTAAACAACGAAAAAAAAATCTGTTTCATAGGACACCCAGAAATGCTAGTATGATATTATTGGTCTTTGTCTCGATTTTTGAACTAATTTCTAAAACTAAAGCCGTGAAATGAAGTTCAAGTAGGCCACTTTGTTTTATATGTTTTACCACTTTTTAATACAGTGTTTTTTTATATAGGAATACCATAATGCTTCAAAGTAAGATTCACCTTGTATAGTATTTTTCCAAAACTGTATGTCATATCACGTAAAATATATTAAGTTCAGCATTTAAGTTGTTTTATAAGTACATGGAAAAATAATAACTTGTAAAAAAAAAATCGATCTATAGGAAGCCACGAGTCTTTGATAGGTCCAGTACTTGTTTAGTTTAACACTCAAGTCAGCTCACCCAGCTGCTTCACACATGACTCAGTGTCTCCCTGAATAGCAGCTGAGGTGGACGTAAGGAGGTATGTGTACTGTACAGTCAGTAAAATAAGTAGTTACAACCAGAGGTGTTGAGTACCGAAGTAACTGAATTACAGTATTTATAATGTAATACAAAATATACACATTTCCTACCAGAAATTCCTTGATCGTTTTCTGTGCATTTTGCTAAACTACTTTTTAACTTTTTAAATTTCATCGTTATTATACTTGCATTTATTATTCTAACTTGAGTCAAGTTGATGAAGTTTACTTTCACTCTAAGTGTTGAATCGGTTACTGCGGTAGTCCCTACCCATGTCGATATTGGACCATATTAAATTCGATATTAATGCAATTTGGAAATAGAATACTAAAAGCAACAGGAAAATATTGTGTCAATACTGTACATTTCAAATCTAAATTTACTATGTCTTGTTTTTGCAACATATTTAGTATATTTTTGAGTTGGTGAAATTTGGTGAAATTTACTTATGGTTATGGTGAAACTTAGCTGAGGAAATCTGGCAACGCTGATTCTAAACAAAATTTCTTTTTCCACACCTCTTGTTGCTACTAATTTTCAATTATTCTTGTTATAATCGCTGAACTATCACTATTATTATTCCTGTACTTACTGTTGTATGAAATCGCAGCCTAATGTTAGTTTTTTCGAGTAATTATAATTTTTTCTATACAGAAATGCATATGTTAGGCTTGTTAGCATTACCGTTATAGCCTAATCCCAGCCACACAGTTATCGGTATTTTTTTTCTTTTTCAGACCACAAATCAAGTTCACCATGTCATTCGTTTGGGAGTTTTTACAGTTGAGGACCAGGCTGATGAGACTGCGGAGTGTCAGCTGTGTCGCAAGGGTATAAAGAGGGGACCAAGAGGTTGTCCTCCTGAGCGATTTATCACCACTTCATTACACAAACATATGAAGGCAAAGCATCTTCAGGAATATGAACAAAAAAAAGGCTACAACAGCTGAAACAAGCAGAAAGACTAGTTCATCTGATTCTGAACCACCACCCAAGCAGAGAAAACTTGTAGCCATGGAACGCCAAAAGTCTCTAGAAGAAAGCTTTAATCAGAAAAAAATATGAGATATGAATGACCACCGTGCTGTTGCTGTACATCAGAAAGTGATGATGATAATTGCCATTGACAACCAGCCTTTCACCATAGCTGAAGATCAAGGTTTCATTGAACTTCTTTCTCATCTTCAACCCAGGTATATGCTTCCTACTCGAACATACTTTACGGATGTTATGCTTCCCCAGGCGTACGAAGAAGTGAAAAACCGAATCATAGCTGAACTGGACCCAGAGAATGCTCCTCACATATCATTCATATCTGATATTTGGACTTCTTCTCACTCTGTAGAATCATTTATATCATTAACTGGTCATTGGATCAGTGAGGAGTTCCAGCGACAGAATGCTGTACTTTTTGCTGAGCACTTTCCTGGATCCCACATGGGAGAAAACATTGAGCGTATGATTCATTCTATGATGACTCAGCAGGGAATTAAGGATGAGAGACAACATATCCTAGTTCGTGATGGAGCTGCTAATATGGCTTCAGGTGCACGCATGGCAGAAATAGACAGTGTGCACTGCTTCCTTCACCTGCTTAATCTTGTCGTGAAAGACGCAATTTTCAGTCAGAAAACAGTCACTGATATTTGCGCAAAAATTCGCCGTATCAGTACCTATTTCAATCATTCAAGTGTTGGCCACAACGAGCTGAAGAAAATTCAAACTGAAATGGGAATCAAAACCCCACTGTTCCCTGTGCAAGATGTGAGTACCCGCTGGAACAGCACATACCTTTAGGCCTGTTCAAAAATCAACTTTTTCTTATTTTCATAGGTTTCTGTACATTTTCCCATGCTTTTTGACCTGAAAAAGCCGAAAATCACAACTATTTTGACCTAGGATGTTGGGAAGCATTGCCGCATGGAGCTTTAATTTTTCTGCCTTGAAATCGGCCAAAGCGCCAATTCCGGGGTCCCTTGAATTATGTTTTGCACTTTAACTTTTGATCTAAACAAGATAGTGCAACAAATTAGGTGTCAAATGAAAGAGCATAAAATTAATAAATAATAATAATAATAACAATAATAATAATAATAATAATAATAATAAATAAATAATAATTAATAATAATAATAATAATAATAATAATTATCTATCATTTTTCAGGAAACAACAGAAACTCAATCAGAATCTAGAAAACCATCTACAAGTTACAACTTCACAATGGCATTAAGCAAGGAGCTGAGGGAGCTCCGTGGGCGCACAGTTGATATCTCAGAACCTCCACGTACTGTCCACAGGCAGGTGTCAACTGGGCCATCTACCAGATCTCTCACTGAAACTTTCCTGGTTGGATACCCTTCAGCTTTTATCAGTGGTTCCCAGCTTCCCACCAACAGACAGGCGTTCCAGTATTTCCTTAATCTTCAGAATTTACCGGAAAATGCAGGGAGGCCCATGGTTCAAGACCTTGCATATGAAACAGTTGAATCTATCATCCCATTCTGGCAGATGGCTAGGATCAAGACAATGACCACGTACAACGCAATGAAGCTCTTCATGAAACTACATGAGAAACATCGTGCTCTGGTGAAAAGCAAAGGAAGAGCAAGTAACCCTGGAGGAAAAAGAGGAGCATTTGTGCTGGAATTAGACAGCCTGTTCGATATAGGAGCTCCAGATGCAATCCAGGAAATACAGAACAACAGACTGTTATCCAGAGAGAAGAAAGATGAGGATATCAGGTTCTACGAAGACCAAAAGACTGAGAGGAAAGGTCATATGTCTGGTCATGACAAGATTTTTGAGACAAGATCCCTGCAGCAAGCAGCGAGGAATGAAAGACTGCAGCAAAGACAAGAACAAGGTAAAACTAATTACTTTGAACGTTACAAAAAGTTTTAAGTTTTACTCCATTGCGATATTTAGCATGTACTTAACAATTACTGTCTTAACATGTTGTACTATTTTACAGCTGCAGCAGAACAAGAGGCAGTTGTTCATGTGGATGACATTACCTGGGATGACTCAACTGACAACGACGCTAACACAGAGGACATGGATTACCATCAGCCTCGTCCTGGATGTTCTCACCATCAAGACACTGTGACTAGTGTGACTTTGACGTTTCCAAGGAAGGTCATGGAATGTGATGTCATCTGCAATACAGCTGATCGTCTTGGTTTATCAGACAATCAAGTTACTGCCATGGTTTCTGCCACCTTGAAAGCTGGAGGGGCTGATCTGGATAACTTCGTCATCTCAACCTCAACAACACGTCGCAACAGAATGCTGTCCAGGTATAATATCAGCCAGAGTCACATGTCCAAGTTTTGTGAAAAAACCCCACAGTACGCTGCCTTACACTGGGATGGAAAGTTGCTCAAAGATGTCTTTGGCAGTGAACCTGGAAGTACCTCAGAGACTTTAGCTGTGCTAGTGTCTGGTCCACCTTCATACACTGAAGGAAAGTTATTGGGAGTACCTGTCATCGACAATTCTTCTGGCACAGCTCAGGCTGAGGCTTCAATGGATTTACTGGAGACATGGGAACTTACGGATAATGTTACTGCCCTTGTTTTTGACACTACATCCAGTAGCAGTGGAGTTCACAGAGGAGCTGCCAAACTGCTAGAGAAAATGCTGAACAAAAAGGTGTTTTATCTGGCCTGTCGACATCACATCCTGGAAATCCTAGTAGGAGCAGTTTGGGAGAAGCTGTTTGGGAAGGTGAAGGGGCCAGATAATCCCTGGTTTGAGCATCTGAAGGATGTTTGGACGGACTTGTCCAAGGAAAACCCAAAGATGCTGGCTATCAACAGCAAATGGCTGAAGGAAAAGAAGAAGAACAGTGAAGAAATACTCCAAGACATTCTAACAGCAGAAAGGCTTCCAAGAGCCGACTACAGGGAAATGGCTGAACTGACAGTCATTGTTCTTGGAGGAACGCCTCCTCGAGGTATTCACTGGAGTCGACCAGGCGCCATTCATCAGGCCAGATGGATGGCCAGAAACCTGTACTCCATGAAAATGCTGATGTTTGCAGATCAACTTGAGTACGACGAAGACACTGTATCAAAGCTGGAAAGACTCAACACCTTCCTTGCGCTGTTCTACACTCCTGTATGGATGATGTCAATGTCTGCTGCAGATGCTCCCGTGAATGATCTAAGTCTAATCCAGGACATGTTGAAGTACAAGAAAACTGACCCAGAGCTTGCTGATGCAGTACTTAATAAGATGGAAAACCACAAATGGTACCTGACGCAGGAAGTCGTGCCATTTGCCCTGTTCAGCAGTAGATTGAGTGACACATTGAAGCACGACATTGCTGCCCACTTACATGCCACTGAGAAGCCAGACAGCTTCAGAACAGGAAAGCCTCTATTCCAGAGAGTCACAGCTAAGACCACCCTGGCTGATCTCATTGGCCCAGAATCACATTTCCTGCTGGACACACTGAACATTGGATCCGAGTCGCTTCTGGAACCTGTCACGTCTTGGCCACAGAATGAGGACTACAGAAAAGCGTTGGACTATGTTAAGAATCTGAAAGCGGTGAATGACATTGCTGAACGTGGTGTCAAGATGATGAGCGACTTTGCAAATGTCATAACAACAGATGCCAAGCAAAGGGACTATCTCCTTCAAGCTGTGGAGTTCAACAGACGCCGCTTTGACAGCTTCAAGAAACAAACTCTCAACAACTGACTGTGTAAATGTCATTATGAAATTAATCATCATGTAATGCTTTCACTTCTTGATCGATTAGACTTGTGACAAAATGTTAATCTCAAATTTGTGTCATGAATAAGGCGCCTTGTCTGCCTTGAGTGTGAGAAAACGAATTTTGTGATATTTCTGAAATCTTTGTATGTACCAATGTGCCATTTCTTGTTCCAAGACTATCATAATTGTATAAGTTAGAAAGAGGATTAAAAACACTTTAATTCGGTGCCTATTTTGTTGCTCTATCTTGTTTAGATAAAAAGTTATAGTGCAAAACATGATTCAAGGGACCCCGGAACTGGTGCTTTTGGCCGATTTCAAGGCAGAAAACTTAAAGCTCCATGCGGCAATGCTTCCCAACAAACTAGGTCAAAATGGTTGTGATTTTCGGCCTTTTCAGGTCAAAAAGCATGGGACAAAGTACAGAAACCTATGAAAATAAGAAAAAGTTGATTTTTGAACAGGCCTAACATACCTTATGCTTGAACGGGGGTTAACACTAAAGAAACAGATCCTGCTTTACACAGCTAGTTATGGACATGATCTTCCAATTGTAAGTGCTAATGAGTGGGACACCATTGAGAAATTAGTTCATGTGCTTCAACCATTCTTTGAAATTACAAAACAAGTTAGTTCCAATTTATCAACTCTAGGTGATGTCATTCCCCATGTAGTTGCCCTCAACAGATACTTGTCCAAACCTGGAAGTGATGCTGGGATCCTAACTACGAAGGCAAAGTTGCGCAGTGCTCTACAGAGTCGTCTTCTTTCAGATTCAGGTGGCCTAAATGTTCTGAATGAAAAAAACTATGTTTTCACTACTTTTCTGGATCCTAGATATAAGCTAAAGTTCGTGAAAGACATAAGGACAAAGTAAGAACATGGCTTCTGGCTGAAATTCAAAACAATCTGGAAAAATACAATTAAAAGTTTGTGATGCGACTGCTGATAAGAAGGACAGGGAAAGTAACAAGTTTTCCAGTATCTCTGTAGATAATAATGAAGAAACTGAAGATCAGACACATATTAATGAAACTAGCACAAAAACTCTCTGCACTCTACAAGAAAAATTTCATCGTGATTTTCTGAGCTGCTACAGTGAGGATGAAGAGGATGAACTCCAGGAAGCTTCTACAAGGAGCGGGAAAAAGCTGAGCAAAAGACAACATACTGATGGGCTAAGTAGTCTCACTGAAATAGCAAATGAAATTGACAAATATGCAAATGGTCCAGTTATTGAAAAGGATCAGGACCCTATGAAATATTGGAGGGATTCTAAATTACTGTATCCAAGCATTTCCAAGGTGGCAAAAAAGTATTTGTTCTGTCCTGCTTCTTCTGTCTACTCTGGGTGGCAACCCTGCTGGCACCGTGTATAGTTTGATCTGTACTCTTTTATTTGGGTATTTTACTGTGGCGTGTAGTAAATTTTTCTCAATTTTTATTTGATTTGGTGAACTTCATTTCACTCACTGCACGCGGAGGTGTGTCTCCATAATGTGAATCACCAGGGGTTTTGCTCTCTCTTCTTGATGAGCATCCAGATTTAAACAGAGCACAGGATTCGTGCGGGTGAGTTTTATTTTCACATCCACCCCATTCACAAGCAACTTCTGGAGTGGGAAGCCTGTATGCAGGCGTCCAAAACACATATATCTTTTTAGAATTTTTTAATTTTTTCTTTATACTACTTTCGTCTTTAGCTTGACAATAGCCCTCGGCACTTAAAAAGGTATCCTTCGCTTCTTTGGAAAAGTTGAGGACATTTTCCAGATAGGCTCGTAGGTGATAGTAACCCGTTCCTGCCAATATGTTGAACTGATTTAAATATACGTCACACTTGTTGAATGTGGATTGTAGAAAGTTCGTTTCAGTTTATAGAGCATATTTGTCATCGCAGTCATTTCCACCAGAATGGGCTATACGTAGTTTAGCGGTATGTGCACAGAGTTTGGGTCAAAAAAGTAAGGGCCTGAGATGGGTATCACGAATTCTATAGGGGCACTCGGGGAACTAATTGTGTTTAAAGGGTTAATTGTAATAAATTCACTGTGTTCTAAAGAAACTTGAGTTGGGGGCATGCCAAAGAGGGACAGCTCCGATTTACAACATTGTGAACTACACGAATGGATGAAGCGTGCCATGATGACTTAGAAATAGTGCATCCTCTCTCGACAAGTAGTAAACAAACTATGATTCATGCGATCAATGTCCTTAGCTTATATCAGTCAAAAAAATGATCAACCACAGGTTTCATTCGCTTAGAACACTTCTTTTTTGATATCCTTTTACGTTTAAAGCAATGTGGTTGTAATCCCTTCTTCCGGACAGCCCTCTTCTTCACACCACCACGCATTTTTCTCTTTGCCTCTTTGACGATTTCGTCCCGTGTATGATTTAAGTGTTTATTTTAGAGCTTCTTTAGGTTTAGCCCCCGAGCCAATATGTCTTCTGCTGTGTTAAGACCTGATTGTAGCGCTTTCCTCCCAAGGTATCTAGCACCCCTCTTCAGCAAAGGGACAGCCGTACGTAGTATGAGTGAAAAAATGGATCCAAGTCCACTACCACGCTGGTACCTCACACCTCGATAGAGTGTGAAATGCTTTCTGTCCATTACAACTCAGTTCGACGAAAGTGGAGCTTCACTGTTAAGCTCCCATCACCGAATAGGAAAATTTTTCCCTCAATCGTTCTTATATATATATTGAGATATTGGTTATTAGATTAGTTGCGACATTCACATAATGGGGTCTATCATATGTAACACTCAAACTCTTCCCTCTATGGTTGGGAATGTGAGCAATGCTGCAAATATAGCACATGTCTGGGGTGTATAGCCAGCAACCAATTTCTCCAATATCATCTGATACATTAGGCTGGACAAGTCATGTTGTACCTCGTGAAAGGTATCTCTTTGGAAGGCTGATCGATATCGCCCCTCGGTTATAATTTTGAACATCCCTTTGTCTTTAATATTTCTGTTAGCCTTTGATTTTAGGATTAGATTATGTGCATGGTTTTCTTTGTTTACGATTTCGTATACTAAATCAGCCGTAAGATTTGAGTTTTTTAAACTTATGTTTAAATCTCTCACAACATTCTCAGCCGCACCATAACGGCCCGGAACTAGTGTTACTACGCTACTATAATACCGTGCATCCTCATTCCAGGCGATAGTATAGTTGCATCCCGAGTTATCCCGGCTTTTTCACACTCATCAAGGTCTCTTACATAATCATTGATTTTGAAACGCCTAGAGTGTGGTGGTGGTGTTCAATCTCTTCTCACATCAGGCTCTAGGCGCGTACCTCTTTCTAAAATCTCATTAGGTGTTGTCCCAATCGTGCGATGATGTGAGCGATTGTAGGATGAGGCCAATGATTCCAGAATGTCTAGAAATCTGTATGTGTTTGTATGTGTAAAATAGAGGTGCATGCGTTCCTTTATGGTACGTTGACCTCTTTCAGCTAAAGAGGCCTTATGTATAGAAATGGTAGTGTAGTAGCTGATATTAAACTCTTTCAACATGTTCTGAAAAGCTCGACCTATAAATTCTTCCCCCATATCATTACAAAAATAGCCAGAAACCCTGTTTTCTTTCAACATCAACGTTTTGTTGGCTTTAGCAACTGTTTCACGCGATTTATTTTTCAGAGGAATTAGCCACAAATATCTAGAGAATACATCAATTATGCATAGGATGTAGCGGTAACCATCGTTATACAATGAATATCTTTGCATGTCTGTTAAATCTGCTTGCAAAGTGGAGTCAACGAGCCGCTGTTGTCTTGGCTGTTTTAAACCTTTTTCTCACAAGCTTATCTACAGATCTACAGAAGCTAAGGCTAACAAAGACCCTAAGATCCACTCTAAGGTTAGCCCGAGAGAAAGGAAAGAGTATGGGGTTAAGAGAAGAGAAGATAATAAGGGGTTAAGTAAGGAGGAACACCTATCACTCGTTGGTTAACATTCATTCATAAAAAGAGAAAAAGGACTCACCATCATCATCCGCCGGCCACTGCCGACAAGTCAGAAAAATAGTCGGAGAGAATAGGAGAGGGGTGAAAGATGAAAAGAAGTAAAATAAAAACGCTTACAAACCATGCAAACACAGTCTTAAACTGTCATACCATGCAAACTACAAACATGCAAGAAAAGAGAGTTACAGACATGCAAAGTAAGGAGACAATAAAAAAAAAGTAGGTAAAGTTAAACAAAAAGTGGGTTAGTTTACGCTACGAGCTACATCTACGTTCGTGTTAGTCTAATTTTTTTTTTTTTTTTTATAATTTTATTGCTAGCATCACACGCTAGCATCTCACAAGCTGGCATTAATCGTCAAGAGACTCTTCCTCGACCCACCCCCAAAGCTCCTGTTGCTAATTGTTTTTTTTCATTTTAAACAACGTTAATATTTTTAAAATGTCTGTCAAGACGGTTCTTAAACACATTAACGCTGGTAGAGTTCACGACGGGTGCGGGAAGATTATTCCATTTATCAATTTCTTTAAATGTAAAGAAGTTTTTAGCGATATTAGTAATGAACCGTCTGCCACGCAAGTTAAACCCGTTATTACGAGTATTACTATTATCGAAAGTGAACAATTTGTCAAAATTTACGTTATGGATGTTATTAACGATTTTGAAAACTTCAATAAGCCCCCCCTTAATCTCCTAGTTTCGAGTGAATACAGGTCTAACTCTTTAATCCTATCTTCATAAGGCTTGTTGCGCAATGACGGAATTAGTTTCGTGGCACGAAGCTGAACCCTTTCTAACCTATCAATATCCTCACGCAAGTACGGGCACCAAAACTGAACGGCATATTCTAAATGAGGCCTGACTAGGGACTTGTAAAGGGGCAATATAATATCCTTCGATTTAAATTCGAAATTACGCGCTATGAAGCCTAACATCCTATTAGCTTTTGCGCAAGACTCCAGGCACTGGTTCCTAACCTTTAAATCCTTAGATACGCGTACCCCTAAATCTACTTCCTCGTCAACGCTCGCCAACTCCCTATCATCCATCGTGTACGTGTAATTATTGTTACGAGAACCTATATGCAAAACTTTACATTTGTCTACGTTAAATTGCATCTGCCACTTATCTGCCCACACCATAATCCTATTTACATCGTCTTGGAGCCTATTTCTATCGTCCTCATTAACAACCTTACCGCCTATTTTAGTATCGTCCGCGAATTTTGACACGTTACTAGTCGATCCTATATCTATGTCGTTAATGTGGGACACCGCTACCTACATCCAACCACCCCGATTCACTACCATTAACTACGACCCTCTGCCCCCTAGCATGAAGCCATTCTTCTAACCAGTTAGCTACCTGACCCCGTATACCGTGCGCTTTGACCTTCGAAATTAATCTCCTATGCGGAACTGTATCGAACGCCTTTTTAAAATCTAAATAAATAACGTCAGCCACTCTATGCCTATCGTATTCGCGCACTATTTCGTTATAAAATTCTAACAAATTAGTTAAACAAGACCTATGGCGTCGAAACCCATGCTGACTACTATTAATCAAATCTCTACTTTCTAAGTGATCGATGATACGATCCCTAACTACGGATTCCAAAAGTTTACCGACAATTGACGTTAAGCTAATGGGCCTATAATTGCTAGCTACTGCGCGGTCGCCTTTTTTAAAAATAGGCGTGACGTTAGCTAATTTGTAGTCTTCAGGAATAATCCCCGTTTCGAGTGACTGATTAAAAATCTTCGTTTAGGGGCCTACTATAACGTCTTTCAAATGTTTCAAATGTCTGGGATAAAAAGCGTCAGGGCCTGGAGCCTTGCCAACTTTTAGCCTATCGATATAATGCGCAATCTCACCCTCGTAAACATTTATTTCATCCAAAATATCTCGCTACTAAATGGAACGATATCGTCCACGTCGGGGACTTTATTTACGTCTACGATAAAAAAACTGTCGCAAAAAAGTTATTGAAAATACCCGCCATCGCCTGAGCGTCAGAAGCCAAAGCGCCATTAACATCCACTACAGCGCCTATGTTATCTTTTATCGGCTTACGATTATTAACGTATTCAAAAAACTTTTTTGGATTATGTTTACTATCCGCAGCTATAAGTATCTCTAAATTACGCTTATCATTCCTAACTGATCTTTTAACCTGACTTCGAAGCTCGATATATCTATTAAAGTTCGCTGCCGTGCCATTGCGCTTATTAAGTCTATACGCTCTATTACGTTCGTTTATGAACTCGCCTATTTCCCTAGTCCACCACTTGGGTCTACCATGATTTCTAGCGCGCTTGGGCCTACGAGGAATAAATTCCCTTTCAATATTCATAAAACTTTCTTTAAACCCCTCCCAATGCAAATTTGTGTCATTACCCATAAATAAGTTATCCCAGTCCACTACTCTCATCCTATCCGCAAAACTATCAAAATTAGCCCTACGAAAATCAGGGACTTCTATTACGTTACTATCCTTAGTGTTTTCTATCGATAACTTAAACCTAAGAATTTGATGATCACTACATCCTAAACTCTCGCCTACTTCTAAACTATCGACTATATTTTCACCGTTCGTCATCATCACGTCTAAAATATTGTCGCCGCGCGTTCGTTCGGTAACCATCTGTCGTAAAAAATTATCTTTCATGAACTCGATCAGTCTCAAACCCTCATCGTTACCAGTAAAAGTCTCGTAATTAACATTAGGGCAGTTAAAGTCTCCGACAATTATACTATTCCGATTGTCAATAAAGTTACCAAGAAGTGAGTAAAATCTACTATCGGTGTCGAAGGGTTGAACGGGAGGTCTATAAACAACAACAAAATTAAAACTAATACTACGCGCCCTAACTTCAACGTATATCGCATTAATTGCTGCCGGAAAATCTATCTTAACCTCGATAGCCTTAAGGGAATTACGAATGTACAGCAAAACGCCGCCACCAAACCTATGTAACCTATCATTAGTAAAGAGTTTAAAACCCAGTATATCAAGTTCCCCCAACAAGTCTCGAGTCACGATATTTAACCATGTTTCAGTGATAGCAACTATATCGCAGTTGCCGGAATAAATTATCGCCTTAAATTCGTTTAATTTATTTCTAATACTACGCGCGTTACAATAAAAGACGTTTAAGTTATTCTTTACCACGGGCGGGCGTTTGAAACTATTTTTCACTTCGGGCCCGCGTTCCCCGGACCCACAACGTTTAAAGAAAGCTTCGACCTATATAGCTTTCGCACGTTTTTGTCTATTAACCTACCTAGCCTAGCATTACCTATTTCATTAAAATGCACCCCCATCTTTTATAAAAAGGCTAGGATCACTGAATTCTGACCACAGCTTTACGAAGGGTACATTTTCCTCAGCACAAATCTCTTCTAATTTATTATTCAAAAATATTGTTTTTGACGTAATCCTAAGACCGAACCCGTGCCTAGGGGTAATACCTAGAACTAAAAACCTATCTGACCTCGCCTTCAGGGACCTAATTAATCCCCTATATCTCTCCAAAAGGTCAGGCACTCTCATATCGGGCCTATACAAGTCGTTGCCCCCTACCATCGTCACCAACATCGAGTGACGGGAGGCAACGTCAATCCTCTCCACTTCGTCTCTAACTCTGTCAACCCTGGCCCCTAGGTTGGATGCTGTTCAACGAACTCTTTGTCCATGTGGCGCACTAAAGAGTCCCCAATTAAAATAGTTTCCCCCTCATTCACGTCACTTTCCAAATGAGCGAAAGGGTTCGAAACCTCGACAGAGGGGGGATTCCTATCACCTAACGTACGTGGCCTAGCTCCACCCTTAACTTCTCTAAATCCCTCCCCATCTACTACTCTCGGACCAACCTTAACTCAGTCCTCAAATCTATCCAACCTTCCCGACAAGCTACCTAAACTAGAAACTAGTTTACGCACCTCACCCTTCAAATTACTGACGTCTTCAACGTTAGTATTGGTTCAGCTTTCGTCAACCGTAGCCCTACCCCTCCCCTCATCCAGCGTTTTATGTCAACTATTTCCTCCATTAATTCGCAAAAGAAACAAACTGATCTCTCGGTAATCGCCATAGGACCGCCGTTATAATCTTTAAATTCCGAATACCACCGGTTTACCCTACACCTAACACACGACGCTTTCTGCGACGGCATCGCGCAGTTAAAAATTAGTTTATAACCGTCACAAGTTCAAATTAAATTAAGCCGGCACGCTATGAAAACTTCTAAATCGCTAAAAACCACTAATATTCAATTACTTAACTATAACAATGTGAGTATAAACGCAAGTATATAAAATTAAAAACTTTCCAAAAGTAAAATTCTTCGCAATATGCAAAAGTAGATGCAATATCAAAGAGCTCAGGAAATGCGTCCGTTCAGTAAAGAGTCTGGCTGACGAAGTGTATAAGCGTCATGTTCCGGCAAAAACCTCTCAACATCGTTTTTCTCTACTCCATCATTGAAAACACCTCTGTACAGTCTATCTATGCCTCCGTAGGAGGCTGGGCTAGAAATGTTAAAATAACATCATCTTAATATGTTAGCCATTTGCGTATTTTAGAGGCACGTGGGTAGGGTTGACCGTGGTTATCCTGTTCTTTCTCCTCTTCAGAGGTGTTACCGCCGGGGGTGATGGCGTTTTCAATTGTGGCACGTGCGATGCATGTTCCAAGTCTTTCAACCTGTTCAGATTTCCTATCATTGCTTTGGGGATATTTATCTCTTGTAGTCTTGCTTTAATATGCTTCCATCCTGATGGTGAGGGTCTATCCCATTCTCACCAGATCATGGAAGATGTCTACGATATTAGATCCCTGTACCTTTGCTCCTTCCACAATGATCTCACCTGTATCGGTCGGTTCGGTCCTCATTCAATAGAATATAAAGACTTAAACCTTTATTCCTCAGTGTATGTGGGAGGTTGCTTTTTAATACATGCTCTATATGTTGTTTGGCCGACCCCCCGTTAATCTTTAGTTGGTCAGCTCTATTGTCGGACACAGGCCCTATTTCACCATGCCCATCATTGCCCGTGCTGTGCCTAATAACCACGTGGATCTCTGTCGGATTCTTATAATTTTCGTACTTGTGAAGAAATTTCTGCAGAGCTTCTTGGTATAAGATTCTTTTCTCATCAGGTGTTTTTTCAGTTTAATAGGGCAAGGAGTTCGCTTTCCATTCTTTTAAGCCTGCTTTTACGTGGTTCTAGAACCGTGTCTGGATTTTTTGAACTTTGCAGTGAAGCATACACCTCGTGTGGAATCACGACCACTTTCTTCATTATATTAATCTAGTCAGTAAAGGACCCAAAACTGAAAATAAGATGGGGAGGAATGACCCTACTCTTTGTACAATAATTTGTTTCTTCTTCCCCACAGTTTCACTTTTACGAGCGAGTGCACGTATTATGTTCTTGTAACGGCGTAGGCGAGCCTTCTGAGGGGGTTTCATTGATCCATTGTAATTTATAACGTTAAGACAGATTTCACAGATGCATTTTAAAAATTCGGAGTCGATATTTTTAGGAAACATCTGTTGCATTGCCCGGGGCAGTCGATGATAGATTTTTAGTAACTCATGGTATTTCTTTAGCCTCTTTGTTATTCTGGAATATACACTGTTTCAGGATCGTTTGGAGATATATTCGTTCTTAGAAGCACCATAAACGTGTTTCACGGATGAAGGACACAAAGAAAATATCCGTAAGGCTGGCTTGCAGCTTCTTTATAAACTTCCAAAAACTCCTTACGCTGAATCGGGAACATTTGATTGGCTAATACCCCAATTTGTGATACATCTCTATGTTTCGCGAATAAGACTAGATATTGTGTATTTAACGACACATTGCGCATGTATCTATTTTTAAGAAATAGATTCTGATTGATGAAGAACACGCTTATGTTCAGATGGTCGGAGAATACTGTAAATTATTTTAAGTATAAACACAGTTTTACCACATCCTGTAGGTCCAGATATAATACATGTGGATGGGCTCGTGAACCTGAATTTTCCTACAGAATCCATTTCTAACACGTCACACTCCTAAGTGGGTCATTTACAAAATATAATAAATATTTAAGTGATGATCCTTATATTCTACAGTCTTGGTTTTCTCTTCTCCCACAGAACTGTGAATGACGATGAGGTACAGCACCCCATCATCAATATTACAGATGACCCCGACGAGAGTGTACTTGTGATCACAGACGCCATCCCCATTGCCGAGTCCACACCAGCGATACCTGTTGCACGCGACAATTCAAAGCGGAGGCATAATGAAGAGCCCTCCACGTCAGGTATAAAGCGTGCCAGGATTGCGCCAGTTGTTAGACCACCACTATTAGAGCCACAACCTTCTACGTCTTATGACACAACCCCCACAATAGTACCTTCTTCAAATAAAAATATACCCCCTTATTCCTGTTCAATTCTGGGTACATCCTCAACAACAGCAGCAGCAGCTTCTCGTTCTGTAGAGGATGGTATAACATTCGAGTTGGTGCGCACCGGTACCCACTCCCCAGCCTTGAATAGAAATCGGTATATATTCAGGGTTGATCCTAGATCCATGTATAGCAATGGTGTTGGACACGGACTACGGCGCATAGTTGAACGAATTGTAGAGTTTTCCCTTCAGAACTGCGACGAACGTCAGATGACGGAGATGTAAAGGATTTTTGGGTAGAAATAACATTCAGACGCTTGGCAGCTGTAGATATAGAGTATATATTAGGCCGGATAATGCAGGCCTCTCAAAGTAGTATAGCCTTCAATATGGACAACTTCACAGTAAATATTGACCGTGTATTCCGTGTTGCGGGTCATAGTGCCACACCTTATACTCTTAACTTCAATTCTCGTGCTGTTTACAGGCTGCATATAAACGCCGATTGTGGTTGCGGTTTTATAGCAGTAGTCTTAGCTCGTACGTTTACTGTACTAAATTCACGGACCCAAAAAATTTGGTTGTCTACATTAGTGGAGCTTGCCCGAAAACTAGCTGTAGACTGTAAATTTGAGTTTGACTGTAATATGGGTCCTGAGGAGCTGAGAAGGGTTGAACAGGAAATGAATGTTCGTATAGTTGTACTTGGAATGGATGATCGTCGGAGGACTGTGTATTTTTTTAAAAGCTGTGTGAGAGATCGTACAAGACCCCTACTTATTTTAGGGGTGTCAGGGACAAAGTATCTCCCCATACATAATATAAGGGACCTTTATGCGAGTTATGATAAAAGTCGAAAATATGGACGACATCATGATTTGTGTAAGGGGTGTATCGAGTTTGCGGATGATATAGTGAAACATTGTAAAGATTGCCACATGGTATATGAGCAGTGTAAATGCTCCAAATATGAAAGCGTGTAGTTGAAGCTGAGAAGAGGGATTGTGATGCGTGTAGACGCACATTTTTCAATAATAACTGTTTTTAGCTCCATAAGATAATTGGCACGTGCAGGAAAATGAGAATCTGTGAATGTGGTATGTTTCATTTGATGGATAATTGGGGAAAATTCACGCAAAAATATGATGAAATTCATTGTTCTACATGCCATGAGAAATATAAGGCGGTTGGAGTAAAGCATGTATGTTATATGAAATACGCTAAACCTAAAAACAGCCCTTGTGTAACTGTGTACTACGATATAGAAACATACACGAACGCTGAAACCAAAGAGGTTATTCCACATTTACTTGTAAGTCGGACTATCTGTGATGAGTGTCACAAATGTGGTAAACGGACAAATGTTTTTGAAACGATAGCCCACGATAGCCCTGTGAAACTCTTTGTGTCCTACATTGTCAAGTTAGCTGACAAATTAAAAAAAAATGTGTATATTCTTGCCCATAACGGGGCAAAATTTGACACACAGTTCCTTCATAAGGAGTTGCTTGAGCACGAATCATCTGAGATATTTACGGCTGATCCCTTGAAAAGAGGACACAAACTTATACAGCTGCAAATAGAGGTAATGTACAGTTTAAAGACACTTTATTATTCACACCTTGTAAATTACCAAAGCTACCCAAGGTGATGGGAGTAGCCGCTGAAGTTTCAAAAGGATATTTCCCTTACACATTCCTCACTAGCGAAACTTTAAATTACGTAGCAGTACCTCCACACAAACATTACTTTAACTATCGCCTACTACAACAGTTTTAATGAATCTCATCTTTATAATATAGCTGATGAATGTGAGCGTTATTGCGTAAATGATGTGCTCGTGCTTAGAGTATGTTTCCAGGCCTTTAGAAGGATGTACATAGACCGTTTCAAATGCGATATGTTGCAAGTCGCAACCACGATCGCCTCATTATGTTTTTTGGTGTTCAAGAATAACTTCATGTTTAAAGACACCTTAGCCTTCATTCACAGAAACAATCCCCGCAGTTATGGGCACAAGGCTATTTATTGGCCCATACACATAGAGCAGCAGACAGGTGTATACATAAAGCATGCCCGCAACACGTGGGAAGTACCCATTAAGGATAATGGTCGTGTTTTTTGGGTTGATGGTCTAAGCGAAAACCGTGCCACTGGTGAGAAGCCTGTGTACTCCTTTAACGGTTTCTGGTAGCACGGATGCCCCCGTTTTCAGTGTAGAAATGTAGGAGATATCTGCAGTAGATCTGCCGACAGTCTTGCGTGGACCCGGACCCGTGATCAACTTATAGGCTCCCAGTTCACTACAAAGTCATGCGGGAGCATGAGCATGATGCAGGATGGAAACAGATGGACAGTACTGTGAAGAAATAAACACGATCAAACGTTCAATGGTGCTGGATCCTCTCAAATGCGGTGATAGCTTGTTCGGAGGGCGGGAAACTCCATTACTACGACTTCTGCTCTTTATACCCCTAGGTGATGAAGAACAAACCGTACCCCGTGGGTGCACCTGAGAAACTGGTTGGACCTGACCTGTCCACCATCGTGGTGTTCTCAACAAATATGAACGTGTACTATTTCGGCCTTTCTTTCGTAGATGTGCTCCCCCCACGCGATTTATGGATGCCGATCTTACCCGTCGTTATAGACCACAAGCTCATATTTCCCCTGTGCGTGAAGTGCGCAGAGGAGAACAAAGGGGAATGTAATCTTATAACTAACCAGTGTAAGATCAGGGGTGTAAATACAAGCCCTGAACTGGACCTAGCCATTCACCATGGCTACAGAATATTAAACATACATGAGGTGTGGAGGTTTCAGAAGCTACCCAACCTTTTCACGCCATATACAGGGTCCGCAAAAAAAAAGGAGCATGACGAAAATTGCTCTCACGCCCGCATTTTTTGCCTGACCCTTAAATGTTATATATCTAGCTAAAGATAAAAGAGCCCAGAGTTGTATAAAACAAATTTCATCAAAATCGGTCATAAAATAAAGATTTTATGGCCACAAACGTGCAATGACTAAAAAAAGTGAATTTCCGCGTAAAAATTTAATGTTTTTCTCATTACAAATTATTTTTTTCAGATGCCTAAATAATTTTAATCAATAAAAATGATATATATGCCCTTTTCTAAAGAAGATAAAATATTAATAAAACATTATAGACTTGATAAAAATTATGGCGCAATAAAAATTACAAGAGTTTCCGAATAAACCATGGTCGAAAGGAGGTTAGGACAAGCTGTTAAGAAAAATCGACGAAACTGAAAGTACTGAACGGAAACAAGGAAGCGGGAGGCCAAGATCAGTTCGAACCGAAGAAAACATCAGAGATGTGGAACTAAGAATTTGTAGTCAAGAAGGCAGACCAAGGACTCACGTGACACCGTCCAGAATTGCTAATGAGTTGAGCATATCCGAAAGTAGCGTCAGAAACATTATTAAAAACGACCTTGAACTAAAACCTTATAAACGGATACACGGGCAGAAATTAACTGAAATTAACGAACAGAAAAGAGTTGTTTGTTCTGAACGCATGTTAAGAAATATCACTCCCGAAAAAGTAGACCTCGGCTTTTTTACTGACGAAAAGAAGTTTACGGTAGAACCACCGCGAAATTCCCAAAATGACAGAGTGTATTCAAGAGTTAATCGTAAAAATGAAATACCAGATGATAGACTTTATGCTACCCGTAATCATTTTTCTGCCAGCGTAATGGTATGGGTCGGTGTGTCTAAACTAGGCAAGACATCTGTTTTTTCGTAGAGCCAAACATCAACGTAGACGCCCGCTATTACACTGAAACTTTGTTGGAACAAATGCTGCCCGAAATGAGACGATTGGCGAATAATGGTTACTTCTTATTCCAAAAGGATGGCGCTCGGGCGCATACCGCTAAGTCAACTATTGAATTTTTAGAAAATAATGTTCCTGAATTGCTTTACCCAAAAGATTGGCCCCCTAATAGTCCAGATTTGAATCCCGTAGACTACGGAATATGGGAAATGTTGGCTGAGAAAGTGTACAAGCATAAGATCCGAAATGTCGAACATTTGAAAGAAGTTATCGTACAAAAATGGGAAGAAATTACCCAAGATCAAGTAGATAAAGCTATAGATCAATTTAGGCCCCGATTACGAAGGGTTGTAGAGGTTTCTAGCAAACATATCGAACAATTTTTATAGTCTTATAATTTCGTTTTCTTTGGAAATTGTAAAATTATATGACATGTTGTAGTAAAACTTTTATATTTTTTTTAATTTTTGACGTATTGACATGAAATTTGGTACTAACTTAGTTTATTTGTTGCTTATTTGCCTAAAATAAGTTATTTGTCATTATGTGTAAAAATAAATGTACAGTAAACATTTCTGGCAAACATATCGAACAATTTTTATAGTCTTATAATTTCGTTTTCTTTGGAAATTGTAAAATTATATGACATGTTGTAGTAAAACTTTTATATTTTCTTTAATTTTTAACGTATTGACATGAAATTTGGTACTAACTTAGTTTATTTGTTGCTTATTTGCCTAAAATAAGTTATTTGTCATTATGTGTAAAAATAAATGTACATTAAACATTTTCGTCATGCTCCTTTTTTTTTTGCGGACACGATATAAACGCTTGTTTGATGGATAAGGTAGAAGCATCAGGGTATCCGCGAGGAGTTGATACCGAAGATGAAAAATCGGCTTATATTCAACGTTACCGTGAAGGTATACAGCTTGACCGTTCCCAAATTGTAAAGAACCCAGGCAAGCGCTTTAGTGCAAAGTTGTGTCTAAACAGTCTTTGGGAAAAGTTTGCACAGAATACTGGCAAAGGGAACGTTCATTTGGCACAAAGTTATAGTGAAGTCTGGGATTATGCCAACCTCCCAAGAAGTCATGGAGATCGTGAATGTAGGTAATACATAATAAAGTACAACAATACCGAATTGGCCACAGATACCTCACGGGTTACAAACATACCTGTAGCCAGCTTCACAACGGCCTACGCACGCATGAAACTTTGGGGCCTCTTGCATTCTCTTGGGTGGAGGGTTTTGTACGCCAATACAGATAGTTTGATATTCACAGCGAGGGAGGGTGAAAACATGCTTCCTTTTGGTGAATTCCTTGGAGAGTTGACTGATGAGATCAAGGATGAGTATGGAGACATCACATACGCCGACTCTTTTGCCTCAACAGGGCCAAAAACGTATGGGGTACAGGTGAGGGTGGGGGAGGATATGAAATATATCGTGAAGGCTAAGGATATCACGCTCAACCAGGCGAATCGGCGGGTCGTTAACTTTGATTCGTTGAAGGATCTAGTGTGCTTGGATGATGATGAGGGCGACCAGCCGCCCAAACTAACTACAGGGACCCAAAATTTTCGGGCTACGAAGTGTGCCGTTACACCTATAGGAAACGTTACCAGGTCCATGGTACCTATGATACCGTACCCTTTGGATACCATAATCTTTGATTGTTATATATGTCTATTGTTAATGATATGATATGTTTATTTATTACACGTATTTGTATATATACCCCTTGAATATTTCGTTTATTAAATAAATCGTGTTTCAATTAGCGTTTCACCTCCTTTGTGTGTGTGGTGTGTGTGTGTGTGTGTGTGTGTGTGTGTGTGTGTACAGGTGAATATTCTAAGCTCCGCCCAGCGTATGTACAGGAGAAAGTTCTAAGCTCCGCCCCCCTGTATGATCGGTCACGTGACTCCTGCTACTACCTGGGCATATCTCTACCCTGTGTGCTCAATTGACCGCTGCAAGCCCTGGATCTCAGACGTGTATTTTCCCACGTAGACGAAAAAGAGTAATGGCTACCTTTAATATTGCGTGTTCGACGTTTATGAAGTGGTATTTGGCAAAGTGTGAAGATAAAGTTACTGAATGGCTCCCTATTCCACCCTTCTTTGATACTTTTAAGGCTACATTGACTCGTGCGAAAGAACAAGAGGTACAAATACTCAACGGCTATTCTGATGAGAGCATTGCAGGATTTCGTTGTACAAGCGATGTATTGAACTATGTTGTAGGACTAAACTTTATAAAAGCTTACATATACCGTGAAGTGGAAGAAACAACACGTGCAGAAGAGAAACAACGGATATGATTAGTGAGTCTTGTTGATAGGTGGTACGACAAGCGGTATTAAGTCATGCTGCATCATACCGAGTACTTGTACCCTGCGACTGAGAATAAAATCTTGTCATCATGGAGAATCTTAAGTATCTTTACCACTACATTAATATATATCATGAGGAGGTTTGTAGTGAGGTTGTAGCTAAAGGCCTGCGTGAGTTTTTATCAGAATTTAGAGACGAGAATCGCCTGCTAAGCAAAAAGGAAAAATATGGTCATATGTTTCTCTTAAATAGTGAGCCAGAGTGTGAAAAAATGTGTTTAGTTCGTAAAATTCCCCCCTGAACGAAAATGTCTCGTGCGTATTCTGTGGAGTGGGAGTGATAAAACATTAAAACCGGTATTGCTTCATATATCGGAAAATTTCTCAAAACACCTACCCAGTATAATGGGATACAAGTATTTTCGTTGGAACAACGCCCTACACGTTTCATCAGCTTATGTTGTGAGTGACGGTCCAGAGCTGGGCACTTGCGGTTTTTTTTGCGGTACTGCGGTACTGCGGTACTACCGTGTTGGTCGGTACCGCGGAAAGTACCGCGGGAAATTTGAATGCGGTAGCGGTACTGCTGTACTTTCAGCGATCCTTTGCGGTACTGCGTTATGCGGTACCGGTTTGGTAGTGCGGTAGTAGTACCGCAGTACCGCAGTACCGCAAAAAAACGCGCAAAAAAACGCAAGTGCCCAGCTCTGGAACTTGTGACTCACTTCTCCAGTCGAGACGATCCGCTCGCCTGTGGCTCATAGTCATCTCAGAGCTTGAACCGACTGGACGTGCACTCCTCGAATACGATGGAACTTCCTTTGCGAAGCATTCTCAATGCCGTGTACGATGTGTCCATGACGAAGTCGTTGCGCGTGTTCAGGCGTGAAACCGGTGCCATCATCTATGTACTGGAAACGACTTGTAGACAAACAAACTCTGGTAAACGGAATGTTGTTTAATTAAGTGTTGAGGAGATGAAAAGAATCTTCGTGGTAGTTGAGAAGTGGAGTGAGGATTGTGATAAAATTCCTGCAGGTGTAGATACAAGAAGAGACCAGATAAGTGATAGCCCCTCATATGCCATTGTTTGTACGTTGTTTATAAATAACGATCAGCCATGCATTGATATACGACTGATGTGGAAGAATGCTTCTGATAATAACGTTCTTGTCCCTACGCTAAACCATTTTATCCTCATCAGAATGTTTGAAATCGTCGGTTTCCGCAATCTGAAGCCTATATTAGACGCGCGTATTATGGATATGATTTATTTGGTACGATTCTTGAATACGCATACACCGTTATGCTCGACGGGTTTACCGAGTGTAGGACTGAACAAGGCGAGAATGGTCTAGAGCTGAATGCTTATTTAAAAGGTTTAGACTCTTTGAAATATCATGAACTTTGGTACAAAGCACTTGAGCGGTACAGGACTGAGCTCACCTACACCGTTCACCCTACAGAACAATTTCTTTATATAATGAGCAGCTGTCGTAACGACTTAGAAGATTATTTCAACTGCCGCTATGCAGGGTGAAGAAGAGTTCACGATTGAAAAGCTCGGATCGGTAAGAATAAACTCTCGATTGGAAAGGAGTGTTTATAAACTTGTATTTAATAATGATGTTGTGGCTAACGATGACCTCTTTTTGCGTGATTTTGAATGTATTCTAGCTGTGTTTAAAGAAAACTTGCCAACCGAATGTAAAGTGGGCACAAAAATAGTATTGAACGATATGAAGGCCATTTACGTCGAGTATAAGTATCCCTATAACTTGAGCGGAGAAATAATGTTAAAGCGTATTTACTGCGTAGTGCAAAGCAATAATGATGTGACTGTAGACTCGATTACGTGCGAGTTTAGTGTTTTAGTTAAGCGCAGTAGAAGATAAATTGTATGTATTTTGATGTATATTTATTTTCAATATATTTCATTATTTAATATAATTTTGTGTATATATATATATATATATATATATTTATTTCCTGTACTAATATATTGATGATTATACTCTATCGTTTAGTATTTCTTTATTTTTTTATTGTATATATATATATATATATCGTGCTTATTCCTTATATTATTATTATTTTTATTTTTTTTTTATCATATATATTCCATCGTTTTTATAGGATTGTACCTATATTTATTTTCTATATATTTCATGAAATTGATTCCAATAATTCGTCTAAGTAAACAGAATGATGTACTGGTGTTTTATTTAATTCTTTTGGTTGTATATATAAGCGAAATTATTTAATTATATGTATACCAAATGGCTGGTTTCGCCTTCTATACCGACTGACGGATTTCTAAGCCAACTGTCAAGAATATCTGAATAGCGCAATCTGGCAGCTGAAAAGTTAATTAATATATACATATACACCTACCTTCTAGTTCTTCTAAGCCAACTGGCGGGTTCAGCTAACTGGCGAATTATTCCAACTGGCGGATTTCTAAGCTAACTGTCAAGAATATATGTTTTAATTAAATAAATAGCGCACTATGGCAACTCAACCCTAATAATGTACACCTGAACAAGCCATTTACGCCTTCTAAGCCAGATTAAGCCTTCTAAGCCAACTGGCTGATTAGGACCTCATAAGACAGCGGGCGCTCAGATGAACTCTCATTATGCGTTTGGCTTCAGCCAGGCGAACACCCTTCTCTCCTTCTTAGGTTAAGGCTTAGGTTAGGTTTCCCTTTGGGGGTTGGGGTCATCCCACTTTCTCCCCCAAAGACCCTCCTCCTTCTCCTTTCTCTCCCTCTCTTAGGTTAAGGTTACCCCTTTGGTAGATTGGGGTAGGTCATCCTCCCTTCTCCCCCAAAGCTCCCTCCCCTCCCCCCTTTGCAGCATTGACTTGTTGCATAACCCTTTCCCCCTTTGCAGCATTGATTTGTTGCATAACCCCCTCCACTTTATTGCAGCTTGAGGGATAACGCCTCCTCCTTGTTGCATAACCGCTCCCCCTTTTTTACATAGCCTCTTTCAACATCCCCCTCCCCTTTGCAACATTGATCAACATTTGCAACATTCTTGCACTCTTCCATTTAACGGTCATACTACTTATTTGCAAAATTTTTGTCGTTCATTACTCTTTATTACAAACGAAATTTAGTTATCACCCTTACCAACAGAGCCTTTAATATATGTTCTAACTATTTTCAGCTCAAAATTGAAGTTAAATATTTAAAATAATTACTTTCCAACAATGTTTTTCTAAAGAGATTTACAGATACTTGTATAGGCAAAACTCTTAATACGATTTTCAGCCCAAAAAAATCACAAATACATACTGTTCCTAAAAATATTCTTCAATGTGATCGCGTGGTTCCGCCAAGTTGTCAAATGGTTCGCTGGGACCCACATACACTTTTTCTTGGAGTGTATCCCAGACAATAATCCAGTGGGCTGAGATCCGAAGAATTTGGTAGCCATTTGCTGTCCGCAACGAAATTTGGTGCGTACTGTTTCAAATACTCTTGAGTCACTTTTGCCCGATGAGAAAGCACACCATCTTGCATGTAAATGTAATCGCCGTCAGGATACAATATTTCGCACTCGGGAAGAAACTCCTTTAAATACTGTCCATAACGATCAGCGTTCACTTTAACGCCTTGGTTATTAAGGATAAACAATTATGTTTTCCCTTTCCACGATACACAATAGGGAACCATAAGCTTTCGCGAGAATCGCGACCTTTCATGGTATAAGCGAACTGGTTATATAGCCCTTTTCTTCTGTTTGAAATTCACTGTTATTTTGCGAATTGTTTGGAATTTGTAACGCGAAATTATTCTCGTTCTGGAAACACATTAGTTTCACATCACCATGAGAGTGTTTACGATAGAGAGAGCGGCATCTGCTCAGTCGTTTGTGCTTCGAAACTGTAGGAATGCACGGTGCTTTTAAGCACCAATAAGATTTTATTCCTTTAAACTTGAAAATCCGTTGCACTGTACGTTTCGATATTTCTAACTGCCATGCAGTTTTTCTCTGTGACAAGTGAGTACCTGGCCGACTTTCTTGGGATAACACTAATTCTTCAACTTGGTCTTCAACATCTACAGTTCTGACTGTTCACTTTCGACCACTATCGGCCTTTCGTTTAATAGAACCCGTTGTTTCGAGACGTTTAATTGCACGATTGCAGTCCAATGTTTTCCGAAAATTCTGTAACCAGCCTCTTAACTCTCCACCTTTTTTCTTGAAAACGCGTTTCAATAACTGAAAGAGCACGTCTTCTAAATTTAGGCATTGTTGTAACTACGAGCAGAATGAGTAATCATGCGTACTGGCGAAAGTTTCGTTTAAAACTTAAAGACGCGTGCGTACCAACGAACGTTACATTTAAACTGAAAAAGGCGCGCGCATACTAACGGATATCGCATTCAAATTGGCGCGTGCATATTGATGATGTTACATTTCAACCTGGCTCGTGTGTATTGACAAACGTTACATTTCAAACTGAAAGCAGCACGCATTCGCAAAATTTCAATGTATCATGTAAATTGTAAATCTGTTAATAATTATTTTATTTGAATATAAATATTATGGAAATAATTTGGATAGGTTCTTATTTAACTGTAAAATTTTCAGATCCCTAATCATTATATTTCCAGAACAGAAGCTCTTCAAACAAGACGCGTTTTTTCTGCGTTTTTTCCGCAAACTAGTTGACAACTTGGCGGAACTATTATAATCGCAATGAAGAATGTTGGAAACAAATACCACAACATGAAATTCAGGTTGCTATATGCCAATGGAAACGACGTATGACAACAGTGATTAATGAAAATGGTGGTCATATCGCAAATAAGTCTTATTAGTATCTGTTTGTTTCCAGTGAAAGTTAATGTTTTCATGTGAAAAGCCATTTTTTTAAATCTTCTTTTTAGACGGCTATAACTCTGTGATTATAATATTTGAATAAAATTTTTAGTGAATTTATTTGGATATGTTCTTATTTAACTGCAAAATTTTCAGTTGTCTACTAATTATATTAACGAAACAGCGGTTTTTCAAACAGGACGTGTTTTATCCGCGCCACCCGATATCGAGGGTAATTCAATAAGTATCCGCACTTTTTATTTTCACAATTTTATTTTCACATCTGATAGATTATAAACACATCACTTCTCAACATAGTCTCACTGTTTCTCAATACACTTAGTCCAGCGATCTACAAGCTTCCTAATGCCATCACAAAAGAATGTTTTTGGCTGTGTGCGTAGCCAGTCATGCACCGCCTCCTTCAGGTCATTATTGCCTTGGAATCGCTGACATCTCAAAGCGTCTTTTAGTGGTCCAAACAGGTAAAAATCCGAAGGTACCAGGTCTGGACTGTAGGCTGGATGGTCGAGAACTTCAAATTTAAGTTCTTGAAGGCATTTTCCAGTCTGTGTAGCGGTATGAGGGCTTGCATTGTCGTGTAACAGAATAACACCTTCCGACAATCTCCGTCTCCGTTTTGTGCGAACTGCTTGCTTTAACTCATTCCGAAGCATGTCAGAATATGATGCACTTGTTACTGAAATTCCACGCTGTAGATAATGTTCAAGGATAGGGCCTCGTGTGTCCTAAAACAGTGTTAGCATAACTTTACCTGCTGACAGCTGCGCTTTGAACTTCCTTGCAACGGGAGATGTTGGATGCTTCCATTGCATGCTCTGTCGTTTGCGTTCTACTTCATAATAATGGATCCAGGTTTCATCTCCAGTGATAATGCGTGGAAGGTATCATAATGAAGGTGAAAACTTTCTGGAGTGCATTATCACTGGAGATGAAACCTGGATCCATTATTATGAACCAGAAAGCAAACGACAGAGCATGCAATGGAAGCATCCAACATCTCCCGTTGCAAGGAAGTTCAAAGCGCAGCCATCAGCAGGTAAAGTTATGCTAACACTGTTTTGGGATACACGAGGCCCTATCCTTGAACATTATCTACAGCGTGGAACTTCAGTAACAAGTGCATCGTATTCTGACATGCTTCGGAATGAGTTAAAGCAAGCAATTCGCACAAAACGGAGATGGAGATTGTCGGAAGGTGTTATTCTGTTACACGACAATGCAAGCCCTCATACCGCTGCACAGACTAGAAAATGGCTTCAAGCACTTAAATTTGAAGTTTTCGACCATCCAGCCTACAATCCAGACCTGGCACATTCGAGTTTTTAACTGTTTGGACCACTGAAAGACACTTTGAGAGGTCAATGATTCCAAGGCGATAATGACCTGAAGGAGGCGGTGCATGACTGGCTACGCACACAGCCAAAAACATTCTTTTGTGATGGCATTAGGAAGCTTGTAGATCGCTGGACTAAGTGTATTGAGAAACAGTGAGACTATGTTGAGAAGTGATGTGTTTATAATCTACCAGATGTGAAAATAAAATTGTGAAAATAAAAAGTGCGGATACTTATTGAATTACCCTCGTATATGTAGAGACCGACCCGAAATTCCTTTCCTCTCGTCCGCAAACATCCGGGAATCATCAGAAACCGAAAAACACATGATTTTCAAGGAGAGAGAAACAAAAGGGTGTTTGTTTTCTCCCAAAAGCACTCGAAAAGTTAGTCTTCCGAGCCTCTATAAGCCAGAGTTCACTAAACTCACCCTCACTTTGCTCGTTACTCCTCCTCGTGAATCTCCTCTTGCACGTAGCGCCGTTCGACCTCAGCCGGCCTCAGTCAAGCAACACCTCAACAATACACGAAGCGAATCAACACTTGAGGCGACCTACAGTTTCATTCCGCCGGAAGCAAACATCAATCTACCGGCGTAATCCTTCTGGCCCTGGATTCACTCATCCTTCACTACAATTCGATCGGCGCCCGTTCAACAAGCATCTCAACAGGCTCTCAGCACATCCTCCTGCGCTAGGCCAACACGTCTTCAGAGTTATCTACAGCGAAACGCAACACGGTTAAACTTCACGTAGGCCCTCGTCAGTCTTCAGAGTTATCCACGTCGAAATGCAGGTCGGTAAACTTTCACGTAGGTTTCTTCAGTCTCCAGAGTTATCCACTTCGAAATTACAAGTCGGTAAGCCTCTCCTCGCTCCTCACTCGGCCTACAGTGTTTTGTTACGTCGTGTTAGATTATCCAGGATTCAAAGCCGAAAAGTCCACAAACTCAGCCTAATCGCGTAGGCCCTAAGAGGTGTCTTCAATACCGTTCAAACTAACTCTCCTGTTAAGACCGTAGTAGGCCTATTCAAGTGTGGTACCAATACCGTAGTTTTGTATCACCTTGTTATTGTGTTCATTCATATAACTTACTTATTTTGCATCCGATTGTTCATGTGCTCTTTTATGCATCTCATTTTTACCGACCTAATCCATTTACTGTACCATACCGTAATTTCATTATTTCAGTTATTATTGGCTTAATTACTTATTCTGTGTTCACCTCTACATAGCTCATTAGCCTAACTGAATTAGTGTATTTACTTAACAATTAGACTGTATAACCATTTTTTATTGCTATTAATCAGTCATCTTTAAAATAGTATAAATACCGTTATAGAATTGTTAATCACTATAAATACCGTTATACAGGGTGTTTATAAAGTCCCTACCTATTTCAGCGAAAGCGTAGCAAAAAGGGTAAAATTCAATAACAATATAATAGAAGGCATACTGTACATTTAATGAATACTTAAGCATATGATTCTACATGAACACCATCAGTATCTCTACAAAGTTCGAATCTGTCAGCAGCATTGCGGAACACATTTTGGAGCATGACAGGGGTTATTTTTGTAACTGCTGTTACGATACGAGCACGTAAATGTCCCAACTTCATTCAGATGGCATTTTAAACACCGTCGTCTTTCAACAAGATGGGGCACCTTGTCATTACGCAAACATTGTTCGGGAGTACCTAAATGAACGATTTCCAAATCGGTGGATCGGACGTGGAGGCAACAGGCCCTGGGCGGCTCGATCTCCCTTGGATTTCTTTGCATGGGGCTTTATCAAATCAAACGTCTATCAAACGAGGGTTACAGATCTGCAAGATTTACGTGCTCGTATTGTAACAGCAGTTACAAAAGTAACCCTTGTCATGCTCCAAAATGTGTTCCGCAAAGCTGCTGATAGATTCGAACTTTGTAGAGATACTGATGGGGCTCATGTAGAATCATATGCTTAAGTATTCATTAAATGTATGCCTTCTATTATATTGTTATTGAATTTTACCCTTTTTGCTACGTTTTCACTGAAATAGATACGGACTTTATAAACACCCTTTAGAACTGTTAATCACTGTGAACAAAAATTTATTTATTTTCCTAATTAAACACAAAACAACAAAGTAATTTCGCTCTCCTTATTAAATATTGTTTGTTTGGGGTGTAGGCCCAAGCTGGTGACCCCTAATTACTCATTTCAATTTAATTCATAAATTATAGTAAGCCTACTTTCTTGGCCACATCAAATTGGTGATCCGTAGGCCACTATATATATATATATGTATAATATATATATATATATATATATATATATATTCTCGTTACTTAGGCCATAAAGCCCCACTTATTCATACTTTCCATTGTCTTCTTGCCAGTATGTAGTAAGTTCAATGCTCACTTAAAGAAATATACTTTAAATCCTTAATGGTTTTAATTTGCCCTTACGTTATTATTAGTGGCCTATATACATCGGGGACATTCTTAATATCGCTGGTGAGTTATACCTTATTTATTAGGTACACTTATTAACATTAAATGATACTACTCATTCAAGGCTAATATACTGTAACTTCATCTCATTCAACCTCTTCCAATTTATTTCGGCGGGCTAACGCGATCAAACCAGATGTTACTTGGCCTGGAGGAAGACATAGATATTATTAGTTACAAAATTTGGTCCTTCGAAACAATTAGAATACCATATTAAATCTGAAAATATGCACGAATCTGAATATCACCTGACATGAATTTCAACTTAATTTGTTAGTGTGAATTTGGTTAAGATGTATATTTTTTGTTTGTGTTTGAGTTGCAGGTATATTTTAACTTTCTCTCTTTTCAAATTTGAATTATACGCAGAACTAAATTAGTATCCGTGGTTATATCAACAATGCAGACTGTTTTAGTTTTGTGTGGGAAATTCACTACAAAGTCACAGTGAAAGACCATTTCCTATATTCTTTAATTCGGTTGCAAAATTGAAGCGCAGGGAAAGTGTTGGGCTCCTCTTACACGTTGTATTTCATGTGCAATAAATCTCAGGCTATGGATAAGAGGAAAACGCATTTAAATGCCTTTTACTATCCCAATCATGTGGAGAAAGCCAAAGGATCGCATCAGCGACTGCTACTTTCGTCTCACGAAATTTGCTGCGTTCTTTACTGCCAATAATCATAGTATCCAATACATTAATGTGTAGGCTGACCATATTTCCTTGAGACAAAAACGGGACATTGGGATGGCAAAAAAGGGACGGGGTTATGTAATATTCTGTATTCATGAAAAAGTAAGTACATAAACCGGGACAAAATTGACATTTTTATTAAAACGACGGGACGGCCAGGAAATATAAAACAAACGGTACTGTCCCGTTCAAAACGGTACGTATGGTCAGCCTATTAATGTGCCTTCTGCTATTAAGCCAGTTCCTCATGGAACTACCATTAAGTTTACTGCTTAACGGCAGTATGAAGATATGGCAACAGATGAATAAGACACACTCAGCCTCAGAAGACACTTTAAAACCTCCGAGAAAGAAGACAAAATGGCACACTTAATGTGGTACATGATTTAACCCTGTCAAAGTAACAGGCTGAATGTCTTGGCTCAAGGTTACAGCAGTGGAATCTACTGGCCGAAGGTGCCAAAATTTCTGTATTCAGGAGCCGCGACACAGCATTGTCAACCTATTATACTTTGAAATGCAAGATTCTATTTGTGTGCGCACAGATGTCAATGGCTTTGTGCATGAATTAGGTTATGAGCATAACCCAATGAATGGCATCTCTTTATAGAATCTTCGAAATTAAGTCTAGGGCCAGTTCTTTTGCATAGTGGAAATAAGAAGCCTTCGATTCTGTTAGTTCATTCTCTTGGTATGAGACTCATGAAAGGATGACCATGAAGTATAAGAAGCATGACTGGAAAATTTATGGTGTTTTAAAAATCATAGGCCTTCTATTTGGTTTGCAGTCAGGCTTTACAAAGTTTGGCTGCTTTCTTTGCCTCTAGAATAGCAACGCGAGTGAACAGCACTGAAGGACGATTGACAGGAGAACAGTATGTCGATATATTAAGTGATAGCCTGTTACCGAGTATTAGGGCCTACTTTATTTCTCATGGTAGACCATTTGGTTTAATACACGATTGCAGTCCCATATATACATCTCTCGTGGTGCGTCAGTAACAGCGATGATATAATAAAAATTGATTTGTCTACAAACTCTCTGGACTTAAATCCGCTTGAAAATGTTTGGGGTACAGGAATTTGGGGATAGAGTACAGCGTAATGAGGTTAATCTTTTAAGGCAAATATTATTGATGTGTGGGGGAGTCTGCGAAGAACTCGAAATTAAATTTTGAAAGTCTCGTAGCATCTATGTGCAGACGTCTCAGCGATATCATAAAAGCAGATGGGGATATTAAAAATATTAAGTATTACATGACATTCTACATTCATTTCTTAGAATATATTCTAAAAGACCTGTATGTACAGTAGGTATTTTTTTTAGCAATTGTTTACCAATAATTCTTGAATGCATCATATAATATATGGGATGAATTTCACAAACATCTATATGTTACGTTTTTTTTGCGAAATCGGTCTTTTTGCAAATTCTCCGGTCAGTTTTCAAAGAAACCAAAACAATAGTAATTTTACAAAATGACCTTAAATGTTTGATCATTTTCAAAAACAAAAATCGGTCAATTTGCAAAATCACCAATAACACTAGGCAACAAATTTCAACTTTTTTTTTGTTACAGACACGTGAACTACTGATTCCTACTAAAGCGCTGATGCTGATTTCAGATCTGATATCAAAATTTCTCTATCACGTCCAGATTTTGTGTAACCGAAAACCCCTATTTTTCATTTTTTTTCTCACCCGCTTCTATTACGAAAGCCGTCTAAGCTACTTTTCCGTGCCACGTTTTATGTTAAGCATACTTAAATAATTAGTGAACAGGGATGTCTTTCCTCCTTTATTCTGGCTTAAGACAGACAGCGGAATTCCGCTGGCGGAGTTACCACCCCTGCGCCCAACCATCCACCCAAAGCGCGTTAGTATTTTGTTGTTACTACTGAAAGGCAAATTCCTGTTCTTAAGTGAAACTTTGGTGTGTCCTCTTCCTTTGTCGCTTGTAGGATGACGAGCTCTCCTTCTGCAGGAACCAACAATAATCTCCCATCATATTTGGGTTGAAATTACCTTGGTATCTGTTTTCCATAACTGAGATCTGTTGGTGGAAGCGCTCACCATGCTCGTCACTTACAGCCCCAAGGTTGGCCGGGAAGAAGTCAAGATGAGAATGTAAAAAATGAATTTTCAAAGACATTCTGCATCCCATTATTTCATAAGATTTAAACATGTTTTCTACGAGTTTACGGTGGTTTTCAGCTTTGTGGTTTCCAAGAAAATTTTTGACAACTTCAACGAAAGATGTCCATGCTCCTAGTTCATTCTCATTTAGGTTAGATGGAAACGATGAGTCCTGGATGACACTGCGGATCTGTGGTCCAGTGAAAACTCCAGCTTCTAGCTTAGCATCTGTCAATATTCCTTTGAATTTATCCTTTAAATATTGGAAACCACTACCTTGATGATCCATACCCTTCACGAAATTTTTCATAAGGCCAAGTTTAATGTGAAGTGGTGGAAGATGTACTTTCTGAGGGTCAATAAGTGCTGGGTGTTTCACATTGTATTTACCAACAACATGTTCAGTTCTAGATGGCCAATCATGTTTTTTGTAGTGGTTCTTGTCATCTCTGCTGTTCCATAGACACAAAAAGCACATATGCTTTGTGTAGCCCAACTGTAACCCAAGAAGTAATGATACAACTTTAAGGTCGCCACAAATATTCCATGTGTGGTCCTTATATTTGATGAGTCTTAGCAGCAGTTTCATCGATTCATAAGTCTCATTAAGGCCAGTGGCATGTGCTACAGGTATTGAAGGTTTTTCATTGCCGTTGTGCAGTAATACAGCTTTAAGGCTAGCTTTACTAGAGTCAATGAACAGTCTCCATTCTTTTGGATCATAGCGACAGCCAATCCCTTGCATCAGACCACTGATATCGTGGCAGAAACAAACGTTTTCTTCCTGTAAGTAAAATGATGAAAACTGCAAATGGCGATGGCGGAAATGGGAAACTTTGGTGTTTGGTTGGAGAAGATTAAATTCTTGAAGTCTTGAACCAAGCAACTCTGCCTTTTCTTTTGGTAATTCCAAATCGCGCACTAAGTCATTTAACTCCGCTTGACTTAACAAATGTGGGGAAATATTTGCATCTGGAACATATATGCCATCTTTCCCTGTTTCTATATCACTAGCAGAATCTTCAGATGAACTGCTGTCTGTTATCGTTGCTGGTGGAACTGGTGGTGGATTTGTTTCATCATGTGGTACTGGTTTCATTGCTGATTCGCAGTTTGGGTACGTGATCTTTGATTTGTTTTTCTTTGTGAAACCAGCAATCTCTGTCAAACAAAAATAACAATCATTGAAGTGATTTTTCGGCTCACGCCAAACCATGGGGGACTGAGAACGGCATAGCTTTTCTTTTAACATTCATCCAAGCTATTAACATTGCATTGCACTGTGCACAGCAAATATGTGGTGCCCAGTCGCTCTGTTGGTCTCCTAACTTAGTCAAAATAACACTTGTAGGCAAGTTTAATCTTTGTTATGATGTTTCTACGTTGTGGCTTAGGTGTATATTGTCCACAGACAAAGCAGAAGTTGTCTGGGTGATTTACACAAGCACGTCTATTTGATGCCATTTTGAATTACCATACAATATCTGAAAAAACGTAGAAAGTAATTATTACGATGTGCAAAATAAAAAGAAATACACACCGTAGTACAAAACAAATGCTATAAAAACACACAAGTCACCACAACCTGTCACTTGCTCATCAGCAGAGAGCTTCAACAACCGTTCTGCTTGACTGACCGTTGGGCCGTTGCCCGTTACTATGCTCTTGACTCAGTGTTGCCAACTCGGGATAAATTTTATTTATCAAAATTGTTCGAATTTGTATATAGTTGGCAAAAAAAATTGCTTTAACCTTGAAAAGCAAGTTTCATATTACTGGCATTAAGCCGATTAAAACCAAAATCTGGACGTGGTAGAAAATTTTACTAAAAGTGATTTGCATTTTACACAAAATCTAGACGTGATAGAAAAAATCTAATTATAGATTTGAAATCAGCATACCGAAATTAGCTAGGAGCACCTATTTGGTCTTCTGTAACAAAATCTTTGTTGCCTAGTGTAATTAATCTTGTCGGTGTATTTGCAAAATCTCTTGTTCTAATACTGTAGAACCTTCTAGCTCCTAACCTAACCTAACCAACAGTGTCATTGTTGTTAGGTTAAGTTAGGTTAGGTTAGTTTAGGAGCTAGAAGGTTCTACAGTATTAGAACAAGAGATTTTGCAAATACACCGACAAGATTATTGGTGATTTTGTAAATTGACCGATTTTTGTGTTTTTTGCAAAATGACCGATTTTTGTGTTTTTGCAAAATAATCAAACATTTAAGGTCATTTTGTAAAATTACTATTGTTTTGGTTTCTTTGCAAACTGACCGGAGAATTTGCAAAAAGAACGATTTCGCAAAAAAACCGTAACACATACAGTATATTAAATTGGGAAGCATAAATCGCTTACCCACGTCTTCAAACCGTTCAGTAAGATCAGCATAGTAAAGCGACATTAGTTCTAGTAAGTGGTTGAATGGGAGACGAATGTACTGTTTTTCGATTCTGTAGCCATCCTTCGTTCTGAATCCGGGTTCATTTGTAGGTCCCTCCTATCATACGACGTTTGACGTTGCAACAGATAAAAAAGTAACTAACATAGGTTATCTCCTCTTAATATTTTACTGTATGTGTGCAATCTGAGATTTTCTAATAATTATTATTAAGATAATATAAAAGTAAAGGGAATGTCTGAGAAAAACTTAGTTTAAATTAAATAATAAAGCAAGAAACAAAAGGTGCAGAAAAATATTCCTTTTGATAATTTTCTTGTACACTTAATTCACACCTTTGGCTTCTAAAACGTCTGCATTATAAATATTCATCAACGTTGCTTAAATTATTTAATTTCTACAAATTTATATTATCTACGTAAATATTAAATTTTTCCTAACTTTATACATTAAATTATTATTTATAAATTACTGCAGGCAAAGTGCCTCATATTACTGAATTTTAGATTTCAGGTTCGTACACATATTGTACTTATATACCAAACTCACCACCTTATCGCAAAAGAAAATGAGGAAAAATGAGGAAAACAAATATTTCCCTCGTAGTAGACATGCTAAGTGACTTTTCACTTCAAATCATGATGCAAAGGTCCCCTTTCGTATGGAAGTTCCTTAGGACCATAGGAAAAAATTTATCCAAAGAGTCAAGTTGTATCTTAAATCCAAGATGGCCGTCGTCGCCATATTGGAAAACATGGCCGACTCAGAGCCAAGGAACCGTTTGTCATAGAAACTATTATGATACATGTTTTCCAGCTAATTTGAGGTCGCTGAACTCATGTCTGGCATCAATTTTACATTTGGAATACATTTAAAGGTCAAATCCGGGAAATGATACACAAAGTTGACATTTTGATAAAATTTATGAAAACAGAATTTAGAGGCATGAAAGCAAGAATTGCAAATTGAATGATAAATTTACAAGTTCTGTGCTTACATTGTGACAATGTAAGCACATTCATGACATTCCTTCGTTCAGCACTAACCTGATTCCTCATCTATCTGTACCTCACTCATCTTACCAGTGTGGGAGCACGAACCTTTATATCTACAGAGAAAAAGGCAGGGTGCCCCTGCACGTAGCACTTACAAGGAGCCTTACAGTCTGTCTTACACTGGCAAATGACAAGCTCTGGTATGTCCCGCGAAATGTTGGGAGTTGTGGTGTAGACTGGAGTTGGCGCAGAGTCGGTCGGGGGATTCTTGCTGCCATCCCCATTCCGTTGGAGAGACTGGAGTTGGAGCTTTGATGAGCACATTACCCCACACGTGTCCACTCTGAAGTCACAAGAGATATAACTGATTAGTTGAAATAACACTTCCAGAAATACAACTGCATGCAGTAATCTCAAGCATGAGTGATGTCCCTATCCATGCAATGCTGTCTTACCTGATAGGCTACTCTGAGGAGGTGCTGATGCAAAGCGTCGCTGCTTGGAGGCATGTGCTCGAAGTCGCGTCCTTTGTGGAGGAAGAGGGAGAGTCTAGCAGCATCCACGGTTGTGATGCCCTCCTCAGAGACACCTTAGAGCTGAATGACGAATCTCTGGAGCGTGGGTGTGTGAGTCTTGATCATTTCCAGGGTGGGGTTATAGCAGGAGAGCAGCTCGAGAGGTAAGGTGAGTTCAGGGACTGACACACTGACCAGGCCGTCTTCTTGCCTTTGCCATAGAACGCTGAGGTCATGTCGCATCCCGTTAACGCATGAAACGCCGGCAATGCCATTGCCTTGGATGCTCCAAGTCCGCTGGCGATGACATGCGGCGGAATGTACCTGGCAAGGAATGTAGAGATAAGTTAGACAATGGCCTCATGATCTAAAAGCTATCGGTACACTGCAGACACCTGGCTTCAAGACACCTCAATAAAATGACTGTACCTGAAGTGACGCCGCGATCCGAAGGAAATACAGAGTTCATCAATCCTCTGTCCGAGGGCCACAAAAGTGGAGACGCCCAGCACTACAACATCGCTCTCGCTGGTGCGGACGATCACTCGACGATGACCGGCGTAGGTAGCTGCAGCCACATGCAGAAACATCCGAGTGTCGGCTTCCTCGTGTGTGCAGGGGGCAACTGCACCAACATCAGCGTCTGCCGGTGAACTCGCACAATCACTGAGAATGGTGGTGAAGAGCTGCTTCCCCTGAAATGAAGAAGTCAATGTAATTGATGATACGCTGAGGAAGTCAATGTAATTGACTTCCTCAGCATATACTAGAGATAGCAATATTTTAAGAAATATTAATTTCTATATCAGTAGCTCGCAACAATATCTCAGCTAACCTGTGGAAGCGTCATGAGCTTCAAGCTGTTGGCCAGCTCCACGAACAACTCCTGCTTGTTCAGGTCCACACGTAGGAAGGCAGCTCATTTGCCAGGAACTTTGGTCGAGAGAGTAACCCGCCTCCGCGCTCCGCTGCCTCTTTGCTCCCGAGTTCCTGACTTCAGGCTCGTCTTAGAGTACACATCCCAGACAATGTCAACCCGGTCGTTTCTTTCAAACCAGGAGAGGATGTATGGCAGAAACACGTCGGTGAAATAGTCTCCGATGGTCATAGCACTTCCAGGACGAAGCATTTGAACGAGCACAGCACCATCCAGCACAGCTGCATCGTCACCGGTCTGCGATTGTCGAGATCCGCTAGGAAAATGCAGTCCAGGATCTCGCTCTTGGTTCCATGGTGCATGTGTCCCTTCCGAATAAGAGAGGGAGGATGGGCAGATACCTCATGGGAGAACACCGACTCGTTGATGTTGCGACCAGAATGCGTTGCAAGCAAAATCTGGGTCACCTTGGCTTGTTGGTCCTTGACGAGAGCCACCTCCGATTTCCGGCGTGGTTGAGAGAGCGAAGTCTTGAACAACTTCAGCTTGGTGTGGGGTATCGGAGCAGTGAACGCCTCCTACTGGGAGCTGACTCGCTTGTATCTCTGCAATCCGATGTCCTTCACCTTCCTCACATTGTCTACCACGTCTGGAGGCATGATGATTGACTCGTCCAGGTCGAGCAGCTCGCCACTGTTCTCCATGAAGGGGTTTTCCAGCTCCTCACAGGCATCCACCAGCGCCAGCACATCAGACTGGAAAAAAGAAACATATATAGGCATTGCCGAATCATACATAGTCATACCACTAAAAATGATGAGGGCATCTCTCAATTTGCAATTTATTAGAAAGTTACCTTGTAGTCTGCTTGGAACTTAGGGTACTGTTCATGGTACTTCCGTTCATCTGACTCCTTCGAGAGAGCGGCGAGGCGCTTGTCATAGAGGGCCGTCAAGTCAGCCATTGCCGGTGACGTCCCTGAAACACGATTACCTTCAATAAAGTCAAGTAACTCGTTGAGAACATGTGCTCGGATCACCTGAGTCGCATGACTCTCAGTCGTGTCACATCCGACCGTCGCTGCTTTCCTGTAGAGCCAAGTCAGGCACGCACGATGATAATAGCGGCCATGTCACCGGCATAAAGTTTAGCCAACAGACATTTGTCACTTAACACTCGAGCGCAATCAGTGACTTTCTTATCCAAACGAAGAGTGGAGGCCTTCCTCAGCTCTTTCTTGTTGCCCACTTCGTACAGAAGAGGCATGGAGTGTCGACTGGTTCGCTCGAAGATGTAGAAGGTGAGGGTGAGGCCTGTGTGATGGACCTGGCACCACTGTTCATGCGGTGAGTTTTCACCGGGCTAACTGACTCTTGGCCTTGATGCTTTTTCCTCGCTCTCTGGACTTTTTGATTGTCGACAGCATTCCCGCAACTTTTGTGCCACACTACTTGATTAGACATCAACAGCTGCACTCCATTCTAAGCACCGCCACCAGCACCGCCACCAATGTCATCTACGACTACAAAGTCAGGCAACTCCCCTAATTCCTTGAGCTCCTGGATGTTGTCCGTAACTTCTTTATAAGAGGCTGAAAGTCTTTCAGGTTTGTTTCTCAATTTCACAGAAGATGAAGGATTCTTAGTCGGTTCATAGCTTTTGTCTGACTGACATATGAAGCATAAGCTACAGTCGCGAGTGTCCATGATGGCAGGCGTGCTTTTCAAGTCACTCATTTCGGATTAATCATTGTGAATCTGAAACATGAAACTGAATTTCTAAAGGTCATAGAACTTAAAAACTTGTGTGATGACTCTTTTTCAGTTAAATTTAGCATTAGAAAGCCATTTCTGAGGTTATTTTGGGTCTTCAGGTTATTTTGGGGTCTCACTCCGTCAGTTTGGAAACTGCAGAAAATCCCCAATTTCAACATGGCGGCCAGCGGCCATATTTGATTTTTGGGTCAAAATGAACTCCAAACCCCATAATAACCTCAGAAATGGATTTCTCATGCTGAATTGAGCTGAAAACGAGTCATCGCACACGTTTCTAAGTTAATTGGTTCAGAAGTTAGAAATACGGTCATTAACATAATTTATGCTGATTAGGCATAAAATTAAGCATGTCTATGCATAGATACAACTTGTGTCTTTGGATAAATTCTTTCCTATGACCCTAAGTAATTTCCATACCAAAGGGGACCTTTGCATCATGATTTGAAGTGGACACCCTATTTTGTGCACTTAACATATCTACTATCGTGAATGGTTTACAGTTGCCATGGGAACTGAAAAAATTGGAAAATCGGTTAAGAAATGGAATCAATATTTTATACTTTTCTGTGGGACGAAACTTGTGTATGTATATATATATATATATATATATATATATATATATATATATATATTTATTTTTTATTTTTTATTTTTTCGGCCCAGTGTGATGGTTACACGTGCTTCCTGCTTCGTGCTTCGTCTAATAAAAATCCTGCAGTTAATCATTTTGGATAAAAGAAAGAAAGCCACCGCAGCCTTCTTTAGTTAGCTTTATAAGGCTAACTAACGAAAATATCACGACCTAACCTAACCAATCGTTAGGTTAACTGTACGCCCTTAACGATTGGTTAGGTTAGGTCGCTTTCTTTCATTGATCCATCATTTTTAAGCAGTGCCAATTTTTGAGTGAATATTCAGTGTATACAGTCATAGTCCTCTTTAAATGGTGAAATAGCGGCGTATGTTGAAATAAAGCAAATAAAATAAAAGCAACTTAATCTATACAGCGTTTTTTCCCCCGAGTGTTTTCTCCCCGAGAAAATTTAGCTGCCCATCGAAAGTCAATATCCCTCAGTTATCCCCCGCGGTACACTCTCGGGCACCAATCAGTGAGAATTTACAGCGTGCCACTTCTCCCATCCCCACCCCCTCATTCCCACAAAGTAACGGAAAAACTTTTCCCCCCCTCATTTCTAAAGTCAAATCGAGTATCTCTCTTAATTAATTACCCTTTTGAGTCAATATTTCATGCACCATTAGAAACATGGCAACGGCAAATAATTTCATACAACCCTGTGGATACTGTAAAAACGAAACCCATGAATCAAAGACAATCCGTTGCGACCTTTGCCAGTCCTTAGTCGAATTTGAATGTTTGAGATGGAGCGGCGAAAAAATCTCTTATAACAGGCGCTAAACAATTAAACGGAATCAACTTCTTCTCCAAAAGATGCATAATCGAAATAAACTTGTTTACAGTCTTTAAAGCAGAAGGAGACTATGAGGAAAAGGCAAAAGAGAAATTTATGAATAGCGAACAGAGAAAAAAAATAGAAGGAACGAAGATAGTACAAGAGGAAGATGTGAAATATGAACAGAAAAAAAACAGAAAAAGCGAGTAAACGGAAAGCAGAAATAAAAGGGGTACCAACAAAGGAAACAGAGACACAAAACCAAATCCAAAGATTTAAAACAAAGGACATTAGCAGCAATAGGAAAAACAAGTAGACAATAAAGAAATCAAACTGAAACCACCAAAAACAAAGGCCCCAAGTAAAAATGGGGAAGAAACTATATGTAAATATTATGTGAAAGGAATTTGCAAATATAAAGGAAGACAGTGTATATACGGACAACCTCCCTTATGCAACTCCTTCTAAAATAATTATCACTGCAAATTCAGGGGAAACTGCAAATTATGCCATCCGAACATTTGCAAGACCTACACGACATGTAGAACCTGCCAGTACGGGAGCAAATGCTACCACCATTATCTCCCGACAAGTTCAAAGGACAAAGAACAAGTTTCATACGAAAACAGGAGTAATATGAGAAAAACAAAATGTGTACATAAATAGCAAGCAAAACTCTTTAAGCACAAATAGCAAGCAAAACTAAACGCAAATAGAAAACAACATTTTTTCGACATCTCGGACACAATATGGCTGCTAAGTCTACAGCACATGCAGGTGACACAGCTGGGAACCCGCAAGCCGGACCACTTCCTGGCAAGAAGCTACCAGAGCAGGTAGGTGGGAACGGATCCATCTCGGAAGACCACAAGGTTACAAAACACGCGATGCCAAAAGGAAACGAACTTAAAATGCACAACAGGAGTAATGTGAAAAAAACAAAATGTGTACACAAATAGCAAGCAAAACTCTAAACGCAAATAGAAAACAAAATTTTTTCAACATCTCGGACACAATATGGCTGCTAAGTCTACAGCATATGCAGCTGACACAACTAGGAACCGTCAAGCCGGACCACTTCCTGGCAAGAAGCTACCAGAGCAGGTAGGCGGGAACGTATCCATCTCGGAGGACCACACTGTTACAAAACACGCGATGCCAAAGGGCAACGAACTTAAAATGCACAAGAGGCAATGAAAACCAAAGAACATAAACATTGTAATGCAAATATCCAAGGAATAAAACCGAACAACTCACTAAAAGTTTCATACCTGAAAGGATTTATGGACGAAACAAGGGCGAACATCGCATGCCTCACAGAAACACATCTTAAAGATTGCCAAGAAAACTGCGATAACTGCGTACACTGTATCGATAAGAAAGAACTGCATATCGATGGATTCAACTTACTAAGAGCGGATAAAACAGCTGGACGTAAAGGTGGCTGTGCTATTTATATACATGAGAGTTATATGACAGAGACGGTAATAAGTAAATCCAATAGCTTCGTGTAAACCCTTGCAGTGAAAACAGAGAAACTAAACGTGGTCCTGATAATTACACTGGTCTAAAAATTTTGAAAAAGTTTGTTTCGGAGATAAAATGTGTTTCCTATTATGGATTTTGGGGTGCTGAAAACGAATATGACCATAAAAACAGTCGATTGGTTACAGTTTCCAAGAAAATTTAAGTTACACATTTTGCGTATATGTATACCATATATTAGCAACGTACCTGTATAATGCAGTCACTTATATTGATTCAACCCGTCGCTTCTTTGCTTGTTTCTTGTATTCAACTTCTGGAGCATCTCTTGTTATTGTCCAGCAGTAGTCTGCTGACAATGATGGACTCCATTTCCCCTGGTAGCGTCAGGTTTTCCACCAGCTCCCTGTAATTGTCAGCTTTGGTATTTCCAAGAAAATTGGTTGCTACTAACCGGAAAGCATTCCACGTGTCTTCTCCTCACCACCTAGGATTCAGTCAAACTCCTCATCTCTAAGAAGCTCGCGGATCTGTGGACCAACAAATACACCCTCCTTGATTTTTGCTTCACTGAGCTTTGGGAATTTACACGCCCAGTTTGATGTGTAAGGGTGGTAACAAAATCTTGCTTGATTCTACAAGTGGAGGATACTGAACATTTTTTGTTCCAGGTTCCAATGAGTGTCGGAGTGGCCAATCCTTCTTGATGTAATGAGAAGTCCTAGTCCAACTATCCCATTCACACAGAAAACAGCAATACTTAGTGTAGCCCGGCTGCAGTCCAAGCACGATAGCAACAACTTTCAAGTCACCACAAACCTGCCACTGATGTTTGTCATAGTTTATGCAGTTCAAAAGTTGCTTCATGTTGTCATATGTTTCCTTCATGTGGACAAAACAGCTTTTAGACTCAACTTCGATGAATCAATGAACAGTCTCCACTCATCAGAATTGTGAACAATGTTGAGAGCTGCCATCAGACCATCGATGTCGTTGCAAGCTACAAGGTCACCTTCCATGATGAAGAATAGGACAAAATCTTTTTGACGGTCACGAAACTTACACACTCTAACATTTTCAGCGAGGAGATTCCACTGCTGCAATCTGGAGCCCAACAGCTCTGCCTTACTCTTTGGCAGCTCTAAATCTCTGATAAGGTCGTTTAATTCATTCTGAGTTATCATGTGCGGTTTAGAAGATGTCAAGTTATAAACAAATTCAGGGTTGTGAAGTTGAAGTCTCACAAGTTTCGCAGGTTCCTTCATTCTCCTCGTCCTCTGACTCCAGGGAGAATGAGTGTGGAGGCTCAGGAACGGGTAGTCCTTCGCCGTGAGGTATCGGGCGTATAGCAGAGGGTATATTCGGATATTGTAAAATCCACTTTTTCTTCTTGCAAATACATTTCTTGACTGGAGGCACCATGCAGAAGTAACAATTGCTGACATGATCTGTTGGTTCCCTCCACACCATTGGCACTGCAAAAGGCATATATTTCCTTTTTTGATTCAACCACTGGCGAAGGTTTGCTGCTCTTGTCCTGATCTCCAATCTTACAGCCAAAATAAAGATGATAGGCTTTCCTAATCACGGCGGTTATAGCACGCTTTTGTGATGAAAAAGTCAATTCTCCACAAACATAACAGAAGTTATCTACACTGTTCACGCAATTACGAGGCATCTTTGTTCAAATTAGGCTGAAAAAAATTCAGTTTCAAAAGCAAGCACTAAAAAGAGTTTGACAAGGGTGCACTGTATGACTTCCGCGAATAAACTGATGCTGTGGCGTAATATGTAGACGCCTGTGACACATCGACGCCTTGACTCTACTGCGCATACGCGTAGTTATATTTTTTTTTATTTTAATAAATTAATGTAATTACATTGCATTTTAATAATTTTAAATTAGGTAAGCTTAAGTTAGGTTAGTATTCCATTCATATTAATATCAAAAACATTATGGGAAGCAATATGCTAAAATGATCCAATCTATTTTTTAATAAATAATTTACAAATACATAATGTAATAGATAAATTTAAAATTACATTTTATTGTGTATATATGTATATATTTACATTAATTCATTAAAATAAAAAAATATAACTACGCCCATGCGCAGTAGTCAATGCGTCGATGTGTCACAGGCGTCTACATATTACGCGACAGATGCAGTCCAGTTAGTAGGGTGCAGGGTTGCCTGATATCTTTATAAATGGAGCCAACTGGCAATTTTAGGCATCATTTTCGTATTCAGTGACCCAAAATTAGTAAAGATTGACTACTTTTATTTCCGAAGCATTTTGGCTGTAGACCAGTGTTATCTATAGATCTCCAAACTCTCCAACTGAAAGATTTTCGGATGTCATTGATGATATCAGAACCCTTATAAAGTCCGTAAACTCTCCATTCCCTACTATAATACTCTGCGGCGATTTTAATTTCCCATTTATAAAATAAAAAAAGGTGGGTAGAAATATATTTATACACCAAAAGAAGTGGGGCATAAGAGAGGACCAGGAGCAAGCAAAACTGTTGATGGCTCTCGCAAACGAGTTTATGCTGACACAGCAGATAACAGAAAATACCAGAAAAAATACCTGCCTAGATCTGGTATTCACGAATAACACGAACTTGATTGCTGATATAAAAATAACAAACTATTATCTCAGACCACAACATAATCGAGATATCAACAAATATGGCGATAACTTTAAACGCCAATACACATACGGAAGGAAGAAGCAAATTTGGGGCTTTTAACTTAAACTCCAAGACCATAAATTGGCAAGAAATCAGATCACACATGGCCCAAATAGAGTGGAAAACAGTTTTAGAGAATAAAACAACTGAGGAAATGCTAACAACCTTGGAAGAAAAGACGCTGAGAGTTTTAGAAAAATATGCTCCGAAAGCACAGCCAAATGGAAAGAGGAACTGGCTAGGGATGCAAAAGAGAAGAATATTCCACAAAAGAAAGAGAGTAGCGGCGAAGTTAGCTAATTGTGGAGACAACAATGCCAGGAAAGTAATACAAGAAAACCTTGAGGGCATCGCTAGGGAAATACAAACCCTGGTTAAGGGCCATACAGAGAGGGAGGAGGAAAAGGCGGTAGAACCAATAAAGGAAAATCCAAAATACTTCTATAGCTATGCGAAAAGTGAACAAACGGACGATCTAAAAGAAATATCCGAAATATTAAGAGACCAGTATGAATCAGTCTTCAGTACCCCAGAAAGTGACAAAGCGATACCTGACATAGATGCATTCTTCAAAGAGAAATTACAAGGAGATTGTATAACAGATTTTTATTTCACCCCAGAAGATGTAGCGAGAGCTCTAGGTCAAATAAAATCACATTCAGCTGCAGGTCCGGATAAATGGAACGCACTATTGATTAGAAACTGTAAAAATGAAATAGCTACACCCTTATACTGGATACGGAGAAGATCCCTAAATACTGGGGAAATACCGAGCATCTTCAAAAGAGCGAACATTGTCCCAATATATAAAGGAGAGGATAGATCTCGAGCAAAGAACTATATACCACTGTCAATGACGTCCTACCTCACCAAAATATTTGAAAGAATTGTCATAGAAAATCTATGGCTTCATGAAGACACTGGAAAGATTCAACGACAATCAGCACGGATTCCGATCAGGAAGATCATGCCTATCACAGCTTAAAGAGCATTATAACAATATCCTAGATGCACTTGAAGGCAATGAAAAGTATGATGTCATAAAATGGTAAAATGGATCTACAATTTCCTCAGAGAACGTCTACAAGTCGTCAAAATTCAAGGTATGTCATCATCAGTATCAGAAGTACGCAACTCAGTATCACAAGGTACAGTACTGGCCCCACTTCTGTTCATTATCATGCTAACAGACATAGACAGTGGAGTAAACGGCAAGAGTATAGTAACATCCTTTGCTGAAGACACAAACATCATCAGAAAAATCAGTGGTGCAAATGAGGTGGAGGCCTTGCAGAGGGACCCGAACAAAATATACAAATGGTCAGAAGACAACAATATGACATTTAACACCGAGAAATCTCAGCTATTGAGATATGGCAGAAATGAGGAACTTAAACAGACTGCATATTATGCTCCAGATAAACAGGAAATTCAGAGAAGCACGAAAGCGGTCGACCGGTGTGTAATAATGACCGATGATGCAAAATTCGAAACACAAAATCAGATAGCAATAAACAAAGCAAAAAGAGTCGTGGTGCAGTTACTAAGAACGTTCAAAAGAATGGACAAGACAGTACTGATTCTTCTGCTGAGAACACTGATCATGCCAAAACTTGAATACTGCTCAATCTTGACGTCCTCATATAAAAAGGAAGAAATTAATAAACTAGAAGAAACTCAGAGACATTTCAAACAAGATTGATGGCTGCAAAGAACTCAACTACTGGGAAAAAATAAGTAAATAAAATCTGTACTCTCTGGAAAGAAGAAGAGAGAGGTACACCATAATCTACATATGGAAAATGATCGAAAAACTGGTGCCAAACCTCAAATTAAACCCAATTAACATCCAAACAATGCTGGAAAATGGGAAAAGCAGAATGTGTAGTGTCCCCAAATTAAAGGCCCGACAAGGGACCTTCAACACTGAAGGAAAATAGTTTGGTTGTCATGGGGGCCAAGACTTTATTTGGCTTCCAAAGGACCTCAGAAACGTTATAGGGGTCAAAGTTGAAGTCTTCAAGAGAAGACTAGATGCGTGGCTGATGACGGTACCAGATGAGCCGGGTGTTACCTTGCTATGTGCGGTGGAGAGAGAGCGCAAGAGAGCAACTCGATCCTTCACCAAGCCAGTCCAAGAGGCGGGGCCACCGGCTTGACCTTCGTGTGAAGAAAGAGCATCACACGGAACCTAAACGAGGTTAACGAGGTATATAATGTTTTCATTTCCAAACTGTACAGGGTGTTCGAAAAGTCCCGTCACACCGTACAAAATGTACATATTGTAATACCAATCCTGTTTTTCTGTGATTAATTGTATTTATATGTGGTAGGTGTAATTTAAGAAACAAGTCACTAGCAACACTTACTTTAATTACAGTACATACAGTTAATAATTACAGTTACTAATCATGAATATGTGTGTGTGTGTGTGTGTGTGTGTGTGTGTGTGCACATCATCATTTTCGTAACAAAGGATTATGGTATGGTTTCATGCCGAGATCTTTTGTAATGTGATCTCTCATTGTGGACATGGGGACTGCAAGTTCTTGTGATCGTTTCCGAAGTGATTATTTTCGGTGAACGAGCCACCGATGCAATCACACCTTCACAATGTTCTGCTCGCGTTTTTGGTCTTCCCGGCCGTGGTCTGTCCTTGATGGAGCCAGTTTCAAACAGCTTTTTCTCCCAGCGTAATACCGTCTTGTTTGGTAGTGCAGCCTTATTGAATCTTGTGTTGAAATCATTCTGGATATCATGCATCGTTTTGCCAGTATGTGACCTTTCATGAGCCCATGTGCTCATCACTATCCTTTCCTCCAGAGTGCAAGTGGACTGGTCTGCCATTTTTCACACAACTCTAATACCTGGAAAAGAAAAAATTGTCAATGACTCACATATAAATTCAATTAATGACAGAAAAATAAAATTGGTATTACAAAATGTACATTTTGTAGGCGGTGATGGGACTTTTCGAACACCCTGTACAAGTTAAGAACACTTCCACATGCTGATCATCATTCGCCGCAACAATGCGTATTCGATGCTCCAACTTCATCAAAGCATTAACAGGATGCTCTTGTGCAGAGGATCCAATAATTTTTAATTCTCTGACGGAGTTTTACCAGATCCCTGGGTTTGTTGCGATGCACAAGTAATTTAATATATCTTTATAGAAAAAAATCCAAAGGGGTTAAGTCGAGTGATGGAGGAGCCATGCAACCGGTCCTTCTCGGCCTATCCTGGTCTGTAAAACACATCAACATGAATGAAATTCACCAAAAGTAAAGGTTTGTGGTGCCATGTGTTTGGACTGCATAATCGGTCTATTTTTCTTTGATAACCGTACCGTGACTAAAGCGAACGATCTGAACGTGCTACATTTTTTCTTCCCTGGCTAAGGTTATTGGAGTTGACACGAGTGTAATCTTTCAACTATGCTATTGAATTAAAATTGTGGAGGCAACCTTTTCTCAGAGTGGATAATCCGTGGTGAACCGACAGCATGGCCATCTCGAATTACAGTAAACCCTCGTCCAACGCGGGAATTAGGTTCCTCGAGAACGGCATGTTAGGTAAATCCGCGTTGGACAAACTTAATACGTTATGGGATAAATGGGGATACGTGAACGCGGCAGCATAAAGTCTCCCATTAATACTTACTGTAGATACGTATATTTTTTATTCTCACATATATGAATTTCCCTACCTATATTGTATATGAAATAAGAACATAATAAAATCATAAACATAATGATATTTACCTATACCTTTCAACCTTTCAAATGTTCCGCGCGATGATTCCTCATTTCACGAAGGTCAAGCTTGTCGCCCCTCCTCTCGAGTTGGCCTGGTGAAGTAGCGAGTTGGTTTTTTGTACTCTCCACCTCACATAGCCACGTACGCCCGGCTCATCGGGGATTATTCTGAGCCAGGCGTCTAATCTCTTTTTGAAGATGTCCACTGCAACACCACTCGTGTTCCTTAGGTCTTTGGGCAGATGATTAAACAGTTTTGGTCCTCTCACAACAAAACTATTTTCTTTCAGGGTTAAGGATGTTCCCTGTCTCGCCTTTAATTTGGGAACACGACACAGTCTTCCTTTTCTATTTTCCATTGTTATATGTGGAGTTACAGGGTTCAGAGTAAGATTAGGAACTAGTTTCTCCATTATTTTCCAAGTGTAAATAATGTTGTATCTCTCTCTTCTCCTTCCCAGTGAATATAGGTTTAATTCGCGTAACCTTTCCCAGTAGTTTAGTTCTTTGCACCCATTGATCTTAGCTGTGAAGCTTCTCTGAATCCCTTCTAGTTGTCTAATGTCTTCTTTTTTATATGGGGATGTTAGGACCGAGCAGTATTCCAATTTGGGTATGATCAGTGTTTTCAGTAGAGGAATCATTATATTCCTATCCCTTCATTTAAAGGTTCTCAGTATCTGCCCAGTTATTCTCTTTGCTCTGTTTACTGCTATCTTATTTTGTGCTTCAAATTTTACATCATCAGTCATTACAACCCCTAAGTCTTTTGCTTTAGAATTTCTCTGAATTTCCTGTCCATTTGGGATATAATATTCCATGGATTTTAGGTCTTCTCTTTTTCCGTACCCTAACAGCTGAAATTTCTCGGTGTTAAACTTCATATTGTTGTCTTCCGTCCACTTGTAGATTCTTTTCATGTCTGTTTGTAGAGATCTTATATCTTCTGGGTTTCTTATTTTTCTACTGATTTTTGTAACGACCTGATCTGGTAACGACCTCATCTCTGTCAGTTAGCATGATTATGAAGAGTTGTGGAGCTAATACTGTTCCTTGTGGTACTGAGCTGAGAACCTTTGATTCTGATGAAGATGCTCCTTGTACTGTGACGACTTGTCGCTGCTCACTAAGGAAATTATATATCCATTTCCTTACTTTTCCTGTTATTCCCATATACTTCAGTTTATGTATTATGATTCCATGGTCACACTTGTCGAACGCTTTGGCAAAGTATGTGTATATTACATCATAGTTTTCATTACTTTCGAGTGCATCAGTAATGTTGTTGTAGTGTTCTATTAGTTGTGATAGGCATGATCTACCTGACCGAAACCCATGTTGGTTATCATTTAATTTTTCTGAGTTTCCAAAAAGCCATAGATTTTCTGTCTAACTATTCTTTCAAATATTTTAGTAAGATGAGATGTAAGCGACACTAGCCTATGGTTTTTGGCCTCGGGTCCATCTTCTCCTTTATATATTGGGACAATGTTCGCGCTCATGAGGATGCCCGCTATTTCTCCAGTGTCTAGTGATCGTCTCCATATCCAATATAGAATATGATAAATAAAAATATATTAAATGAAAATAGCACGTATCTTTTCTTCACTCTTTCGGATGGTGCGTACAGTAGACGCATTCACGTGATACTCGCGGTACCACCATGCAACTTATATACAATCTTTATTTTTTTCGGCTAACCTTACGACTTCTCTTCATTATCATTTGCAGATGCTTTACGTTTTGGTGCCATACTGCTGTCTAAGGGTAATAGCAAAACAACGGAAAATACGACAAAAACAATCCAACACAACTTCACTGAACTTAACGCGTTAGTGTGACTGAGACGAAGGGTGATGCGAGGGGTGACGCGAGAGGAAGGGAGATGCGGGAGTGTTGGTTGGAGAGTGTAGGAGAAAACACTAGAGCGCGCATTGGCACGCGCACAGTACTACTGTATTAGAGCGTGTTTAGCAGACCGTGTATAATCAAATTTTTCGTTTTCGGCAAATAATTGTTCGCATTATTTTTCCGCGTATAAGCAAATTCGCGCTGGACAAACACACGTTAGACGAGGGTTTACTGTATTCCCTTACCAGAATCTGAATGGAAGATGTTGCGGATATCAAACTCATACAATGAGCCTTCACGTCTAACATAAGTAAAATATAAGTTAGATGCATTGTATATTATAGTTATTTTATTTTAATGTAAATATAATCAATATCACTCAAGGAAGGAATTATGGTGATGAAATTACAACTTCCTGCATACAATAAATAAAAAATGATCCTTAAACATGCATAGTAGTAGATTAGATTAAGTAGTCAAGCGAGTCATGTATTTTTTTTCATTCTCTTCAAATGAGTAATTAGGTACACGAGATAAGTGTACGCATGGTGTGAATGAACACTTAAGCTTTTTTTTAATTATAGCTTTTCTTTCGTTCCTATAAGTCTTCTTTCACCGCTCTTTTCTGTCAGCAGCATCTAGCAGAAGAAAAAACCGCCTTCTCTCCTATACTTTACTACTACTCATCATCATCATCATCATCCCCTGTATATATATACGGTATATATATATATATTTTTTTTTTTTAAAAAAATTTCTAAAAAATAAAATCAAAGAAATTATGTACGGTACATATATTTTATAACTTTATAGCACCTATATTTCTTCAATTTTTTTAAATACGTCAGCTGAAATTCTGTACCATTATGAAATATTGAATTATAAATGTAATAATCACTAATATATATATATATTATATATATATATATATATATATTATATATATATATATATACACACACACAGGGTGATTAAAAAAAAGTTGACACGTGGGTTTTTAATTTTTTTATTTATTGTAAACATTTTTTAATGCAAATAGTGCTTCATAGTGTCTACTTGCCGTTCACGGATATCTATGCATGTATGAAAGCGGTCAAACGTTGCTTCCAGAGCCATAAGGCACATCTCTGGTGGTATTGATTGGATAACATCTGTAATTCTTTCCCGGAGATCATTCATGTCCCGTGGTTTTGTACCATACACACGGTTTTTAACCATACCCCACAACCAGAAATCACAGGGTGCTAAATCTGGCGAACGGGCAGGCCATCTCAGAGGTCCGCCTCTTCCAATCCATCTCCTGGGGAAAATGCTGTCCAGGTAGGCACGAACAATAAGGGCAAAGTGTGGAGTAGCCCCATCGAGTTGAAAATAGTCTGACCGTCTGATGATCAAAGGAAGTTTGTCAACTGTGTATGTCTGCAGCATATCTAAAAATCCCTGACCAGTTACAGTGTTGTGGTCGAAGTAGTATGGGCCTATGACTCCTGTAGCAGTTGCTGCACACCACACATTGACTTTCGGGCTGTCACGTTCGTGTTCACAAATAATGCGTGGGTTTTCAATACCCCAAAACACAATTGTGTCGATTCACGTGGCCACTAATATGGAAAGTTGCCTTGTCGTTGAATGTAATTAATTTGTAAATTTCAGGTTCCATATTCTTCATCTCCAGGAAAATGTTGCAACGCTCAACACGTGCTTCCTTGTCACGGGGTGTTAAAGCCTGAACAATCTGTACATGGTAAGGTTGCAGTCCCAGGTCTTTATTGAGGATTCGCCAAACAGTTGAATGTGGAAGGTGACAGACAGTACTGAACCATCTCGTGGACTTTCCAGGGCTTCGAACAAATACTTTCTGTGTTCCAACCTGTTCTTGGACGACTACTGTTTCCTTTGTCATCATCTGCAATGGAACCAGTTCTGACGAACTTGTCGTACACTCGATAAATAGTCAACGTAGGTGGGTTAGAATTTAAGTATCTACGAAATGTGTTTTGTACGACTGTGGGAGACTGATACACCTCCATCCATGCCGCAACCTTCCTTCTTTCCTCCAAACTCAGCCTTGTTACCATTTCAAATGTTTATTCCAGTACTCTTTAATCTTCAAATCCCTGTAACAGAAAAGCCCACATAAGTGTTAAAATTTTTTGTAATCACCCTATATGTGTGTGTGTATGCACCCCCCCCCCCCCACACACACATTATATGTAATTTAAAGAAGCAAACAGACTCACAGTAACGCCATAAATTGCTCTCTCCAAAATTTAAGTATTATAGAAGTAATTGCTGTTATTTGTTTTACGGAAGGACTTAATACTTCTATACCTCTGACGTGTTTATATATAAATATATAGATAACTTGGGTATTTGAATATTGTAAAGCTCTCTGATGTGAGATGGCCAAATTTACATACTGTGTAACGAACTGCTTTAATCTTCAGTTAATTATTCGCATCTGCTCTCACGAATCATAGTTTTTCTCTTCTCCAAATTTCTCTTGTTAATACGTAATATTATTTGTTAAAGCTATGAGGCCTGTGTGTGAATTTTACAGTATTGGTATAAATTTGTTTTTAAAAGCCTATTATGTATCTGGTATAAAATTCAATTCTAATACATATATAGCCAGGAGGAGATTGTAGACGTCAATCGACCAGGGAAGTACTCCGGGGGAGGGGGGAGACGTTAGGCAGGAGACAGTGAATGCTGGAACTTCCGTTTCTCCTGATACTGTCCTGTTATTTAGCTGATCTTTTTCCGTGTATCATCTACCCTGTGAGCAGTCCAGCATACTCTCAAACACACGCTTCACCTACACTGCGTTCGCACTTATTAAGCAGATTACATTTTCTCCAATGTTTTCAAACGTTTTTCTCCGATTTCAATGAAATTTGTAGCAAATAATCACTATATATAGCAGCATTGATGGTATTCATTTCGATAAAATATTTTGATAATTAAAATAATTATCTCATTTTATTGAAAAATATGTAAAATATTGTGTTCCGAATTATTAAGCAAGTATTCTATTTACAGATCTAAATGGTGAAATGGGTAAGAAGAAGGATTTAACATTAACTGAGAAAAGAAAAATAGTCAAGTTACTCGCTGAAAATATAAAATCTATTGAAATTGCGAAGCAGTTTGCCAGAGCTTATCGAACTGTAAACAAGTTTGTAGCGGAGGGTACCAAACTGAGGCAGCGAAGTGATAAAGGAGCTATAAGAAAAGTGACGAGGCGGCAGATATCTGTAATCAAGTGCAAATTGCAAAGCATCCATTGTCCTCAAGTAAAGAGGTTTTTGAGCAGGCTGGCATACATAATGTACCAAGAACATCTCGATGTGGAATCCTCCAAACAATTGGCAAGACGTGTAAACCTACGATTCAGTCACCATTAACACCCAGGTACAAGAAGCAGCGTGTTGAATGGGCGCGTCAGTACGTGAAAACAGATTTCAATACTGTATTGTTCACCGATGAATGAAAAGCAACCCTTGAGGGACTTGATGTTTGGTCAAGAAGATAGATTGCTGAGAGCCAATTTCTACCATCGAGATTAAGACGCCAACAAGGTGGAGGTAGTGTCATGTTTTGGGCAGGATTGACAGACAATGAAGTAGCTGTCCCATACAGAGTGCCTGATGGTGTAAAAATGAATGCCCAGTCTTACACAAACTTTCTAAAAGAAAACCTCATTCCATGGTAGAGATTGACCCTTAGCAATCCATCTTCTTGACCAACCATCAGATCCCTCAAGGGTTGATCTTCATTCATCGGTTAACAATACAGTAGTAAAATCTGTTTTCACGTACTGACACGCCCATTCAACACGCTGTTTCTTGTACCTTGGTGTTAATGGTGACTGAATCGTAGGTTTACACGTCTTGCCAATTGTTTGGAGGATTCCACATCGAGATGTTCTTGGTACATTATGTATGCTAGCCTCTCAAAACCCTCTTTACTTAAAGACAATGGCTGCTTTGCAGTTTGCGCTTGATTACAGATATCTGCCGCCTTGTCACTTTTCTTATAGCTCCTTTATCACTTCGCTGCCTCAGTTTGGTACCCTCCGCTACAAACTTGTTTACAGTTCGATAAGCTCTGCCAAACTGCTTCGCAATTTCAATAGATTTTATATTTTCACCGAGTAACTCGACTATTTTTCTTTTCTCAGTTAGTGTTAAATCCTTTTTCTTACCCACTTTCACCATTTAGATCCGTAAATAGAATACTTGCTTAATAATTCGGAACACAATATTTTACATATTTTTCAATAAAATGAGATAATTATTTTAATTATCAAAATATTTTATCGAAATGAATACCATCAATGCTGCTATATATAGTGATTATTTGCTACAAATTTCATTGAAATCGGGGAAAACTTTTGAAAACATTGGAGAAAATGTAATCTGTTTAATAAGTGCGAACGCAGTGTATTCCTCATTGAACATACACTCATCTTACACACTGCACAATCTTTTCAAAATTAAAAAAAAAAAGTTCTTGATTTTGATTTCGGCTTTTTTCTCTTTCCATTGGGGGGAAAATTTTTGTGGACGCTTAATTTTGGCCCCTCCTTTCTATATATATACAGGGTGGGCCGAAAGTCTGGATCCATAGGAAAATATTCATTTTAATACATAAATTACAACAAATGTTAAATACTTAAAATGAATATCAACTTTAACTCGTAAATGCGTATCCGTGATACTGTACAGTAGTTCGTACTCCAGTACAAATACTCAAATACTTTTTTTATTTCAGCCCAGAAATGGCTTCGAATCTAACAACAGAAAACCGGGTAGAACTTGTGCTCATGTACGCAAGACAGGGCGCTACACACAGAGAAGTTGCTACCGAATTCAATAGAAATCATCCTGATAAGCATCCAGTAACACATGCGACTGTTGGCAAGTTGTTTAAACGTTTCAAAGAAACAGGAAGTGTACATGATCGACGGCGTTCTGGTCGTCCAAAAACTGCAACTGATGAAAATACCTCTGCAATGGTATGTGAAACTTTAACGAATAGTCCAGTAAAGTCAACAAGAAGATTATCAAATGAAACACGCATCTCGAGAACGTCAATTCGAAGAATTATTAAAAATCATAAATTCCATCCCTAAGTGTCTCGATGTCAGAGGCCGCCAATTTGAGCATTTGTTATAATTTGTTGTTTATACTGGAGTACGAACCACTGTACAGTATCACGGATACGCATTTACGAGTTAAAGTTGATATTCATTTTAAGTATTTACCATTTGTTGTAATTTATGTATTAAAATAAATATTTTCCTATGGATCCAGACTTTCGGCACACCCTGTATATATATATAGTATATAAAAGTTTAGTATCGTCAGGCTTTCAATGTTTAGATCAAGGGTGAGGAACCTTTATTGTGTGGGCGGGCAAATTTCAAATAAAATACCCTCTACTTGGCAAATTGCAGCTTTAAAAATAGTTTGGGACATAATTAAGATGTAAATACTGTATGACTTTCAATAGTCAAACTGTCCGCGGGCAATAAAAACTTCCCTACCGCCCGCGGGCATAATGTTACCCGCGGGCAGCAGTTCCACACCCCTGGTTTAGATCACGAATCTTGTATTCTTGCTGGTACATTAACAATAAATGTTCCGCCCGTTACTGTCTTTTTCTAATATATATATATATATATATATGTATATGTTAAACACAGACCGTGCATGGAACAAGGAAATCTTCTGGGAAATTACATCCACTATAGTTCGAATAAGTAATGATAAATGACAAATACTATAGTTTTTTTCTTTTTCATGATGGAAAGCCCAACGTGGGCATCGGGTTACTCGCAAAAAGGCCCAAAATATAGCTTCCCTCACCAGCTATCTGCAAAGCAGATAGGATCCAGCTTTGGGACAGGATCTAGGGTACAGCTTATACCTAGCCTACTACATTCAGAACCTCAATATACGCAAGACTCTCGTTGCATTCACGTCGGATTGAATACATCAAAGAAAAAGGGGTAACTATTGTATTTTTAGCCTAAAAACAAAACTTAAACCCCAATCAGGACATTGAGCGTCCACTTTTCAAGGCACATAACACGTCCGTTTAATATACACAAATTCAGAATGGTCCCCTGAGAAACTTATATGTTAAACGCAGACCGTGCATGGAACAAGGAACTCTTCTGGGAAATTACATCCACTATAGTTCGAATAATTAATGATAAATGACAAATACTATCGTTGGGCTTTCCATCATGAAAAAGAAAAAACTATAGTATTTGTCATTTATCATTACTTATTCGAACTATAGTGGTTGTAATTTCCCAGAAGAGTTCCTTGTTCCATGCACGGTCTGTGTTTAACATATAAGTTTCTCAGGGGACCATTCTGAGTTTGTGTGTATATATATATATATACGGTATATGGACTCAATTTCACAATTAAACGTGAAATACGTAAGTAATGTACCCCCACAAAGAAATATGAAAAGCAATTCCAAAGGACTTTCATGTATTCGACAGTACACCTCGTCGAGGAATGAAGGGAAAAGCCGAAAATGTATATCACCGTACAGCATAAACAAAAGAGTCAGGAGCGATTAGCAATCGCTTTTCATTTTCGTTGTGGGTGTGCATTATATATATATATATATATATATATATATATATATATATATATATATATATACAGTATATATATATATATATATATATATATACACACAGTGTATATATATATATATATGAAAATTATTTCATGAAAAACATGTGAATAGTAGTTATGATAAAAATAACCACGAAGGAAAATAAAACATGAAATAGTGCTCAAGCGTTTTTATTTCGTCTAATGACATCCTCAGGAAGAGTGAAATTAATCACAAGATTGAGACTATGATAGATCACAAAGAAAAAAATATGATTCGTACAGAAAATATTTAGGAGGGGCATACATTTTTACGTGGAACAGTTACCAGAGTTTTAGCGCCTTGCCCTTCTTGCTGGATCTAAATCTGTTCTGAATGAATTCGAAATAACAGGATCGAGCGAAAAAAGGCCTCGCTAAGGTTGAAATTGTTAAGTTGAATAATGGCAGACTCAAGAATGTTTCTATTAAAAATGTTGTTTGATGAAGCAAAATTGAAGAATTATTCCAATCAATACAATGGGACAACTATGACAAATGAACAAAAAGGGCATTCTACGATTGTCCCGTTCTAACGGAATATTATTTATGTTTTACACGCGTGTTCAAGTCTTTTCTCGTCTGTCCAATATAAAAGAAGTCACATGTTTGCAGCCAATTTTATAGATAATGCCTGAATTATTGGTAGGGCTATTCTTTATGATGACATTTTTCACAATATTGTTATATGAAAATATTACATTAATGTTCAAGTCTAACACCATAGTTACTATCGACAAAGCTGAATACATTTGAAAAAATAAACGATCTTCTCCAGGACCTCGCCACATTCAGAAAGTTTAGGAACAACCCGCAGTATGACGTCATCAAATCATTCGGTAGTGGCTTGAAACGTATTCTCAAAAATCATGAGGATTTAATTCCGCTTTTTACACCCACTTCGCCTTCTCTTCCCTTCCTTTACGGTCCATTAAAACCCATAAACCTGGCAAGCCTATGCGGCCTATTATTAGTTCTGTGTGTTCTATTATTTATAAACTCTCCAAATGGCTTGTTAAAGTTTTGTACCCTATTCTCTGATTCACATGTAAAAAATTCCATGGATCTTACTGAAAAACTGAATCATATACGCACTGAAATCAACGATAGATTGATCAGTTTCGACGTTTGTTCATTGTTCACAAAAGTGCCAATTGATGACATGCTTGACTTTCTCTCATGAGAATTACATAAGAATGACCTGCCACTACCTACACACATTGTTTTGAAACTCATTAAACTTTGCATGAAAGGCTGCAAATTCACTTCAATAGCGAATATTATTAACAGGTTCTGGGATGGCCATGGGTACTCCCTTGTCACCCCTCCTCTCCAACATTTGTATGTAGGTTTTCGAAATAACTTACATTCCGAGAATCTTGGGGGTTGGCATCCCATGGATGCGGTACGTCGACGATAATTGGTATATGTGGCCCATGAGGCGTGACCTGGATGACTTCCTCGTTCACTTAAGTAATAAGGTAACCTCCATTAAGTTTACTTTAGAAGTGGAAAAAAAACCTCAATCCCGTTTTTGGATGTGCGTGTACATAGGGAAAACCTAGGTTTTAAATTTAGTATCTATCGGAAAAACAAACAATTTGTCCTTTGTACACTTTTACTCCGGACATGACACCCCCATCAAAAAAGCCATATTTTCTTCAATGTTCCTCCGTGCTCTTAGGATCGCCAGTCCAGAATATATGGATGCTGAGTTAGAAAAAATCAACAATATTGGAAATGATTTGTGTTACCCACCTGCTTTTTTGGAATCTTGTTTTAGCAAGGCAAAACGAACCTTCTATCGTGTGAAAAATATCCATCGCACTTTGTCGAAGAATGTTTTAGTATTTCCATTTTCCCCATGCTTTTTAGCATTGCTAATGTACTTAATCTTTTTGAACACTAATGTAGTATTTTCATATAACAATATACTGAAAAATGTCATCATAAAGAATAGTCCTACCAATAATTCAGGCATTATCTATAAAATTGGTTGTAAACATGTCACTTCTTTTACATTGGACAGAAGGAAAGACTTGAACACGCGTGTAAAACATCAATAATATTCCGTTAGAACGGGACAATCGTCGAATACCCTTTCTGTCTGTTTGACAGAGATGTTCCATTGCATTGATTAGAGTAGTATGTCCGCAAAATGGGAGACTGCAAATCAATTGCTATGCAAGATGATCAATGTTGCGAAGAGGGTAGGAGTAATGGGGGAGGGGTTATGCAACAAGAGGGTGGGGGTTAACCCGTTGCATGAAGAGGGAGGGGGTTTGGGGGTAGAGGGAGAATGACCTCCCACCAAAGGAGTAACCCTGACCTAAGAAGGTAACCTAACCTAACCTAACCTAAGAAGGTATCCTTACCTAAGAAGGTAAGAGAGAGAGGAAGAGGTGTTCACGCTGGCATGTCTCGGAGCATAATGAATTTCTTTACAGCCTTAGCTGGCTTAGAAGGTGCAATCAGCCAGATGGCTTGGAAGGCTGAGTGTATACATATATATGGAGAGGCGAGGGTTGCCAGACTGCGCTATTTAGAATAATTCTGTGTTGTTAGTATATTAATGGAGAGAGGAGATGTTCACACTGCCACGGCTCATAACATAATGAAGAGTCAGCCATCAGCATTAGTTGACTTAGAAGTCGGGTGCATATATACTATTAATGATAGAGACAGCCATCTACGAGCCTATTGAGAATTACATATATTTATTTATCCCCCCCCCCCAAAATGTTGTTTATATATACACCCACCAACGCAATTAAATAATAACCAAAAGAATTAAATAAAACACCACTACATCATTCTGTTTATTTAGTAGCAAAACGAATCCACGGTAACAATTATTTATTCTAAAATAAATATATAGGAAATAAATATATAGGAAATAAATATACCATCAAAAATAATAATAGTATAAGAAATCTATATAGGGGGAGAGGGGGTTTTGGGGTGAGAGGGAGAATGACCTCCCCCCAAAGGGGTAACCCTGACCTAAGAAGGTAACCTATCCTAGCCTAAGAAGGTATCCTGACCTAAAAAAGGTAAGAGAGAGAGGAAGAGATGTTCACGCTGGCAGGCCTCGGAGCATAATGAGTTTCTTTACAGCCTTAGTTGGCTTAGAAGGTGCAATCAGCCAGGTGGCTTAGAAGGCTGAGTCTATACATATATATTAATGCCTAAGAAGGTATCCTGACCTAAAAAAGGTAAGAGAGAGAGGAAGAGATGTTCACGCTGGCAGGCCTCGGAGCATAATGAGTTTCTTTACAGCCTTAGTTGGCTTAGAAGGTGCAATCAGCCAGGTGGCTTAGAAGGCTGAGTCTATACATATATATTAATGCAAATATATATGTATTTTAATGGTTGCCAGATTGCGTTATTTAAAATAGTTCTGTGCTATTTGTATATTAATGGAGAGAGATGTTCACACTGCCGCGGCTCATAACATAATGAAGAGTCAGTCAGGTTTTTTTTAGGATTAGCATCTTTCATAATAACATACATGCTTTATACCATCTGCCTTTTATTTTTCATGACATGTAGAACAGTTAATTTCATCGCATTTGTGCTCAAACTTTCCTCAATTATCCATCATATGAAACATACAACATTCACAGATTCTCATTTTCCTGCACTTTCCATTTGATTTATGGAGCGCAAAACAGTTATTATTGAAAAACACTCGCTTACTCTCAGTTTCCACTACCCGACTTTCACACCTGGGGCTCTTACACTGGTCGCAAACCATGTGACACTCCTTACAATGTTTCACTATATCATCCGCAAACTCGAGACATCCCTTACACAAATCATGATGCCTTCCATATTTTCGACTTTTATCATAACTTGCGTAAAGGTCCCCTTATATTGCGGATGGAGAAATACGTTGCTCCTGACAAACCTAAAATAAGTAGGGGTTTTTGTACAGTCTCTCACACTGCTTTAAAAACATACACAGTCCTACGACGATCATCCATTCCAAACACAACTATACGTACACTTATTTCCTGTTCCACCCTTTTCAACTCTTCAGAACCCATATTAGAGTTAAACTCAAACTTGCAATCTGAATCCAGTTTACGGGCACGCTGCACAACCGTCGACAACCAAGATTTTCTGGCCCATGCATTTAGAAGAGTAAACATATGAGCTAAGACTACTCTTATAAAGCCTCAACCACGATCGGAGTTTATGTGACGTCTGTAAATAGTCGGAGAATTAAAGTTAAGTGTATAAGGCGTTGCGTTGTGGCCTTCAGGTCGGTAGACATGGTCTATATCAATCGTAAAATTCTCCAAAGTAAGCTCAGTGCCGCTTTGTGCGGCTTGCATTATACGCCCCAAGATATACTCTACATCTACATCAGCTGGGCGCCTGTAGGGTATTACTACCCCAAAATCGTCTCTATTGGTATCAGCTGACCCGAACCCTAGCGCCAGACGCGTCCTGACTTCACGTCCCCCTCTGCAGTGAAGGGCAAACTCCACAATACATTCAATCATGTGCCGCAGTCCGTGTTCATAGCCGTCACTATACATGACTTGGGGGTCGATCCTGACTATGTACCGGTTTCTAGTCAGGGCTGAGGTGGCGTGACGTTGCGTAGCAGTTCCAATGATATACCGGTTTCCTATCGCTGATGAGGTGGAAGGCTCGGATGAATGGGTGTAAGTGGGTACAACTTTATTATTTTTAATGGTGCTACTGAAGGAGTCGTATCGTAAGACATGGAGGGTTGCGGTTCTATTACTGTGACTGGTGACCTTACGCGCTTTGCCGTGGAAGCTGTTTCATGCACACGCTTTTTTTTTCTTGATTTGACGAGGGGGGGATGCTGCTGCTGCGTTTGTCACATCTGTTGGGTCGCTGGGGGGTCTGTAACCACACCATCGTCGTCAGTAATATTAATAGTAGGGACATGCTGCTGTATCTCGTCATTCACGGTTCTGGGGAAGAAGAAAAACAAGAAAATAAGGAGCAACACTTAAAATTTTGTTATATTCTGTAAAGGCTACGCTTAGGATTGTGTCGTGTTAGAGATGGATTCTGAAAAAAAAATTAGGTTCACAAGTCCTTCTACATGCATTATATCCGGTCCTACAAGCTGTGGAAAATCCGTGTTTATCCTTAAAATCATTAAAAATAAGAACGAACTGTTCTCAAATTTTGTGCACAAAGTCATATGGTGTTATTCGACATACCAAGCCGTATTCAATGAGTGCCAAGATGTCATTTTGTTCCACAAAGGTGTTTATTAGGGTGGAGCGAAAAATACTTTTTTTCTAGTATGAAGTTCTAATAGTGATTAAAAGTTGCATTTAGTGGACGAAATATGCCTGCCAAAATATGAGTTCATTTGTTTAAAATTTTCAGCTGCCACCAGGGTGCTAAAGTTAACACAATTTTGTGTAAAAAGGAAAAAAAATGCTTCTATTTTAGGTTTGTCAAACTATTATAAAATTTTATCTTAGAATTATCTAATAGTGTGATTAAGATTCTTAAATGATAGGAATTCGTTTTGTAAAAATGCCTTTTCATATGCTTAATATCTTTAGCTGCCACAAGAGAGCTGAAGTTAACACAATTTAGAGTAACTGAGTCATGTTGAGACTACACTGAATGTGGGGGGGGGGGGGGGTTTGGTGTGAAGGAATTTCTTTCTGTGAGTCATTAGAACAGTGTGTTAACATTGTCTTCTTAGGTAGTAGGCCTAGTCGCTCAGTTGATCGGAGAGTTTTTTAATATGATCGGAATATTATAAAACTTTATTTTAAAGTGATTTATATAGAGATAATATTGATTTTATTATAAAATGCTTGTTATAATGTATTATATAATTTTAGTTTATTTATATAATATATTATATATTTATATAATATATTATATATACTTATAAAATATATTATATATATTAATTATATAATGTTTTGATGTTACAGGATATTTTGTGATTGTGAATTTTTCTTAAAAATATTATGGCATCAAATACTAAATATAAACATTTCACTAGAGAACATATGAAGTGTGCCATATTTGAAGTACCTTGTGAGATGAGTGATATGCAACTACCAACTTATAACTGCATTATGAAAGATTACCTGTTCACAAAACATTTAGTGAAGGAGCAGATGAATAACAAGGAGCCTTCATTTTCTGAAATAGCAGAGGCAGTTTCCAAAAAGGTAGAAAATATTTGGAAGAAGGCCTCTTTGCCAATAGTTTCACATACACGCGTTTTACAGATGATGCGAGTGTACCATGATAAATACAGGTTCTTATTAAAGCCATACAAGTCACGCAAGGATCAGCCTAAGTACAAAAATCTGCTTGAAGAATTTGAAAACTCTTCAAAATGCACTTTGTTTGACATCTGCACCTGCAAATGTAAGGAGTTTAGGAGATGCTCATGTGAAAAGAGTAAGAAAGTCCCTCCAAAAGAGCAGGATTTTTTAAATGACCAACGAACACGCAGAATAATGGTGATAGGAAGCATTGACATAGCACACACAAGACGATTACAAGCAAGAGAACATCGAAAGGAAATGGAAAAAGCACGTCTGGAATCCTCACAAACAACTAGTGCTGCTATAACCAATACGTCCAACTTACAAATCGAAACAGAGACAAGTGAACTTCAACAACTAGAAGAGATATCTGAAGATAATGAGGAAGATACAACCTCGACTCAATATGTAATATCAGAACAACAGATGCGTGAGCCACTGCCTTCATTAGCAATTACTTGTGATAGATTTAAAATGTCGGACAGAGCTGGGGCTGCTATTGCTTCTGCAGTATTGGCAGATCTTAAAATTGTTACTCCCGAAGACAAAGGGAATATTATAGACAGAAGTAAGCTAAGACGTGAAAGACAAAAACAGAGAAAGGAACTACAACAGATAGGAGAGCCAAAAACCATGCGGGGATTATACTTTGATGGCAGAAAGGATAAAACAATGATTCAAGTCCAGGAGAGTGATGGCTCTAACCACCAAAGAACCAAGCGCGAAGAGCATATCAGCATAATATCTGAACCACACTCTCTGTACTTTGCACATGTGACACCTTCCAGTGGCAAAGCTAAATACATTTGCACAGCGCTAGTGAATTGCTTGAAAGAAAGGAATGTTGATATAGGGAACATCGTTGCAGTTGGCTGTGATTCGACAGTGGTTAACACTGGTAGTATTGGAGGCACAATAAGATTACTGGAAGAAGCCTTTAATAAGCCATTGCAGTGGCTGATATGCCTTTTACACCTTAATGAACTTCCATTGCGCCATCTGTTTCATCACTTGGATGGTACCACTACTGGACCAAGAGCATTTTCAGGAGAAATTGGCCGAGCACTTTCAGACTGTGAAAAGCTTCCCATAGTTAACTTCAAACCCATTGAAATTCAAGAGGACATGTGTGAAGTTGATGTAGATGACATAAGTACTGACCAGAAATACCTTCTTGAAATTCACAAGGCTATATCAAGTGGAACATTCTCAAAGAGTCTTAGTCATAAGAGTCCAGGCAATATATCACATTCAAGGTGGCTCACCACAGCAAACAGGACTCTGCGGTTATATGCAAGCACAGAGAATCCTTCAGGCAATTTACAAGAATTAGCTACTTTCATTGTTAGGGTATACGCACCAATGTGGTTTCAGATAAAGCGTAAACCATTATGCCAATATGGTGCTAAACATATGTGGCATATGATTGCAAGAAGCCGGTATCTCCGTGAAGAGCTTAGGAGAGTACATGACTCAGTCATTCAGCGAAATGCATATTACGCAAATCAAGAAAACATTCTCATTGCAATGATAGCTGATGAAAGGGAGCATGTGCGTCAGTTGGGATTTAGGCGTATCATAAAAGCAAGGGCATGCATTCAAGAAACAGATGTTATCAGGTATTTTAAGGTGCCAGAAATAAATTTTTATGCCAAAGACTATACAGATCTCATTATGTGGCAAGATTTTCAGATAGCAGAACCACCGATAACCAAAGGAATTTCTCTTGATGATATTGAATCATGCATCAAACATGGTACTACTCTTCATTCAGAATTATTTCAGTTTCCATGTCATACACAAGCTGTAGAGAGATGCGTCAAGCTCGTTACAGACGCTGCTGGATCAGTCTGCGGACCTACAAACAGAGACGGTTGGATTCGTGCTACATTAGAATCAAGGAAAAAACAGCCAAAATTTGACACAAAAGCAAATTACTAAATAGTCTTCAGCAAGAACCCTTTCTAGAGGGAGGTTGGTTGGGGAAAGGGTGGTAACTCCGCTAAGGCACGAAATAACGTTTCTTAACTGTCTCAATCCAGTATAAAGGAAGAGAGACATCCTAATTTATTACTGTTCCCTTTTTCAAGTAAATACAGAATCATACTTAATTGTCATTTTTAAGTTAACTTCAGCCCTCTTGTGGCAGCTGAAGGTATTAAGCATATGAAAAGGCATTTTTACAAAACGAATTCTTATCATTTAAGAATCTTAATCAAACTATTAGATAATTCTAAGATAAAATTTTATAATAGTTTGATAAACCTAAAATAGAAGCATTTTTTTCCTTTTTACCCAAAATTGTGTTAACTTTAGCCCCCTGGTGGCAGCTGAAAATATTAAACAAATGAACTCATATTTTGGCAGGTATATATCGTCCACTAAATGCAACTTTTAATCACTATTAGAACTTCATACTAGAAAAAAGGTATTTTTCGCTCCACCCTAGTGTTTATGATGTTAGTTCTATAAAGGGTGATGAACACACGGTTATTGTAATTGACGATCTCATGTTAGAAATGGACAAAACGTTTGCCGAATCATTTACAGTATTCTCCCATCATCTTAACATAAGCGTGTTCTTCATCAATCAAAACCTGTTTTTCAAGAATAGATACTGTACATGCGTGATGTGTCGCTAAATACGCAATATCTAATCTTATTCGCACAGCGTAGGGATGTGGCACAAATTGGGGTATTAGCCAGTCAAATGTTCCCGAAGCAGCGTAATGAGTTTTTGGAAGTTTATAAAGAAGTTACAAGTCAACGTTACGGATATTTGGTTTGTGACCTCCACCCGCTAAACACGTTTAGGGTATTTCTAAGAACGAATATATTCCCGAACGAGGCTGAAACGGTATACATCCCAGAATGACAAGGAGGTTAAAGAAATATCGTGAATTAATAAACATCTGCCAACGAATGCCACGCATTCTACAACGCCTGTTTGTTAAAAATATTGACTCAGACTTTTTAAAATGCGTCTGTGAAATCTGCCTTAACGTTATAAAATGCAATGTACCAATGAAACCCCATCACAAGGCACGGTTACGTCGTTACAAGAGCATAATACGTGCACTCGCTCGTAAAAAACAAAGTGTAGGAAAGAAAAAACGAATCATTGTGCAAAGAGGTGGCTCGTTCCTTCCCATCTTGTTTCAGTTTTGGCGCCTTTATTGTCTAGTACAATATAATGAAGAAAGTGGTCGTGCTTCCACACGAGGTGTATGCTTCGTTACAAAATACAAATGAATCAGCACTAAATCCGGGAAAAAATAGGCTTAAAAGAATGGAGAATGAATTGCCGAGTCTATTAAACAGTGAGAAGCCCGCTGACGAGAAAAAAATTTTATATCAAGAAGCTCTACATAAATTTCTTCAAGAGCTCAAAGATTATAAGAAACAGGCCGAGGTCCCCATAGTTATCAGACATAGCACCGTTGATGATGCTGCCGGATCTGGAGCCGAGGTTAGATATGAGCAGCCAAACAACAACGGATCGCAACACACCGAGCATGTATTAAAAAGTAGTCTACCTCATACATTGAGGAATAAAGAAATGTCTTTACAATCTATTGAGTGAGGACCCCATTACACATTAGTCCGATACAGGCGAGGTTGTTGTTGGAGAGTCAAAGGTACAGTGCTCGAACATCATTGATATCGTGCATGATTTGGTGAGAAAGTGGGATAGACCTTCACCAACAGGATGGAAGCCTATTAAAGCTAGACTACAGCAAATAAACATTCCAAAAACGCTGAACCAGAACAGGTTAAAAGACTTGGTGGAAGCAGCGCAGGTACCACAACTGAACACACCTTCACCTCAATCGGTAGCATCTCGGAAGAAGAAGAGGCCATCCACCAAAGGAATACCCTACCCGCGCGCCTCTAAAATACGTAAATACATAAACCCTTGAGAAGACGGTTTAAAACTGCCAAGACTTTAGCAGCCGCGGTTGATTCTATTTGGCAGGCGGATTTAACAGACATGCAGAGGTATTCAGTGTATAATAAGGGTATAGATATATTTTGTTTATAATAGATGTGTTCTCAAGATATTCGTGGCTAGTCCCACTTAAGAATAAATCGTCTGAATCAGTGGCTAAAGCGACCAAAGCGCTGATGTTGAAAGAAAACAGGATTCCTGGCTATTTTTGTACAGATTTGGGAAAAGAGTTTATAGGCCGAGCTTTCCAGAACATGCTGACGGAGTTTAACATCAGTTATTACACGTCCAATTCTATACATAAGGCATCTCTATCCGAAAGAGTTCAGCGTACCATAATGGAGCGTATGCATCGATATTTCATATATAAAAACACATACAGATATGATATGTAGACATCCTGGAGCCTCTGGCTTTATCCACCATCGGTCACGCCACATCGCATGATTGGTACATCTCCTAATGAGATTTTAAAGAGGGACCACCATATACAGCCTGATAAATGTAAAGCACCGCCACGCCCTGGTCGTTTCAAAATCAATGATTATGTAAGGCTGTCACGAGCGGAAAATAAGTTCGCGAAAAGTTTTGATCAAGGGTGGAGTCAGGAGATTTTTAAAGTTGCTCTATGAGGCCTAAAAACGGTGTGATGCTGTATTACGTTGAAGATTTGAATGCCGAAGAAGTTGAGGGAGGCCTTTATGGCGAGGAGATGCAAAAAGTGGTTTTTAATTTAGGTAAAAATTTTAAGTAGTAAAGGTACAGGGAAGAAAAAGATGTATCTGATGAAGTGGTTAGGGTACCCTAAAAGCTTCAACTCCTATATAAATGCTCAAGCAATAATGAAACTTGAGCAGTATAAAAGATGTCGCCTAACCACTTCTATGTCACGCTGCCCTCTTCTGCCTCTTTGGACGTGCATCCTGACAACACCCTCTCCAGCTTTATAACAGAATTGTATGGACCTATCGAATTGGGGAGTGGATCATACGAGGTCTGTCTGTGCGAATTTCAGTTGACCACCAAATTTTTAAGTATTGAAAAGAAACAGGCTGTTTTCCTGGTTGTTGGAAGAACCTATGAGCGTGAAAAATTAGGCATAGCTTTAGATGATATTCTACGTCCAGTCTGGTTCGGCGAGACACAGTACTATAGTACAAAAGTAGCACTAGGCCCTGGTTATTATGACAGTCTCGGATATTGTAAGAGCTTTAAATAAGAGTCTTGAAAGATCATACCTCACCGCCGATTTACTTTTTGAAGTCGTAAACATAGACACGCCAGCCCATACTTTGATGCTAAAATCAACGGCTAGTAGAAATATTGAGGACAATGAACTGTTCCAAATTATACCTACGGACAGATACGGCGGGACCTTCCAAAGAGACTTTTCGCGAGTTACAGCACGAATCGTCCATCTTATTGTACCAACTAAATTTGTCGAAATTAGCCTCTAGACCCCCTGCCCCGAGCATGCGTTATGTTTACAGTGATATCGTGGACCACTAATTTCTTGGTGATACCCAGGCGCGTTTGTTACGCATTGTACACATCCCTGATCATAGGGGCAAGAGCTTAAGCATCACAAATGATAAGCCTCATTATGTCAAAATTGCCCCTAACCTATTAATCAGCATCTTAATACATATAAGGACGATTGAGGGGAAGAAATTTCCATTCGGCTACGGGAGCTTATCCGTGAAGCTACACTTCCGGAGTGTTACGGCACAATGACACAGAGGCCATTTACAGTCTACCATGTGGTGAGGTACCAACGTGGAAGTGGGATCGAATCAATTTTTTAGGCTATACTACGCACAGCAGTGCCCATACTGGAAAGTAGAGTGCAAAATATCTTGGAAAGAAGGCCCTACAATCAGGACTTAACACATTTGAAGACATAATGTCAGGCAGCAAACCTAAAGAATCTCTCAGAAAACACTTACGACGTACACGAGATGAAATCGTGGAAGATGCGAAAAGAAAAATGCGCGGTGGAGGAAGAAAGAAAAAACAAAAGGTATCTAAAAGATGAAGAAAACGCACTGTACGACGAGGAAAAAAAGGAAAGCTAAGCAGTCAAACCGTAGTGTAAAGCGGAGAAGGACTTCAAAGAAATGTACTAAGCGTATGAAACCGGTCGTGGACTTATTTTTTAAAAACTAATATAAAGTAAATCTGTTACAGAGGCCTCTCATAACTGTTTGTACAACTGAAGTGGAAGGGTGCATTAACGGGTACTATGACTCTTTTATTCACCCTCACAGTGCGGAATGCTGCAAATCCGAGTTAAATCTCTTTGACGTGCCTCCGACGCAGACGAGTAGTGTGGAGACCGAAATCGTCACAATTCATTCTCTCAACGCTTTTGGATCGACGACGGCACCTATAGAGTTCGTGATTTCTTCGTCAGGTAGTAATTTTTTCGACCCTTCCAACGTATTTCTTTACATTAAACTAAGATTGTGCATTTGGACCGTACAGATTGTGGAGAGGGTTACGCTGTATACCCTGAAAACAACTTCCTACACACGCCGATAAGCCAGTGTGATGCTACCTCAATCAAACTAGCGTATCACCTGGAGCTAGCCATCATCATTATAGAGCCTATTTAGAAACTGTCTTAAACTTTACGAGAGATGCAAAAGAGACACATTTGGCTGCTCAGGGGTATTATATCCCCCAATTGATGGCCAGCATAAAAAATAAATTTAAAAATTCTAAAAAGAAAATATACGATTGCTTCGCGAGACTCCATTCGTACTTTTTTTCGCAAGATAAGCTGCTTTTGAATGACGTTAAAATGCGGATTAAAATTACACGTACAGCCCCCGAGATATGTTTAAATCTGGATGAGGGTAGCGAACAATCTGTCAAACCTGTTGTTGTACACATTTTAGATACGTATCTTTGAGTTCGTCGCGTGAAGCTAGCTGCTTCGAGGCAGATGGAAATTGAAAAGCGCTTGCTGAAAGATACAGTTAAATACCCGATGAGGCGAGAGATTTTAAAAACGCATACCGCCATGGCGGATGTAACCACCAAGCAGATAGAAAATGTAGCCTTGGGTATTCTTCCACAGCGTGTTCTTATTGGCTTGCTCGACTATAAATCCATGGTCGGTGACTATAAGAAATCAGTCTTCAAATTCCAAAATTTCGGCTTGAAGAGCATAACTTTAGATATTAACTGCGCGCCTGTTGATGGCTCATATGGAGGTGAGATATTCTACAGGATCAGAGTTTTCTTTATGTTCACGCGCGTACCACAATCTATCCCGCGATATTAATGGTTGTGATGTTTTTGGCTCGGGCGTCACTATAAATGAATTTATAAATGGAAGTGCATTGTATGTATTTGATCTGTCCGCTGATCAGTGTGCAAGCGCGACCACGCATCTGAATCCTCAGACACACGGTAGTCTCGGGGTAAGATTTGAGTTTAGCGAAACTTTAGCCAGTCCTATAAGTGTATTGTTTTACTTGGAAAGGCAGAGCGTCATCGAGATTGATTGCTTCACCAGCGTATCTGGCGACTTATAAAAATAATGGATGAAATGACTATACGCGCAGTTATGAACCGGGATTGTTTCACACGAGACATATTCATCGGGACTTATGCGAAAAATGAAAAATTGAAACATTCGATTACGAAAAAAATGCTGCATTTATAGTAAACACGGACCCGCTGGGTACCCTGGGTACCCACTGGTTTGCTATATTTGTTCGAAATAGAGAATGTGTTTACTGTTATGATTCTCTAGCAATGCAGTTGTGGCTCGACCCTGTAATTATGGATTTTATATAAAAGCTACGTGTACAAAGAGTTGTATAGAACCCGCAAAAATATCAATCGCTTTTCTCAAATATGTGTGGGCCCCATTGCCTCTGTTTTATTTAATTTCTATCTCGCGGGAACAGCTATTTAGACTTCTTAAAAAAGTTAGATTTGTGTGATTGTGAGGCGAATGATAACCTTATGTTTAGTGAGGTAGTCCGCAGATTCCCCTTTGTAAATGAAACGCGTATTGCATAGAGCCTGTATCTATACTACGGGGGGATGCATTAAGCTGATATTATGTAAAAATGTGTTGTTACAAGAATTATGTGTTAATTTTAAAATGTTGAATGGTATTACTAAAGTGTTGAAAATATTTATCTTATTCTTACCCGACCCACACAAAAGAAAAAAGAATAAAAACACCACCTCATCGACAATCTGACATTCGGGCTGATCGTCCCTAAAAAGGAAAAAAAATATCATACAGTCGGTGCAATCCTAAAACTATTATTGGTAGAGTATAAAGGATATCTCCGAGCAACTGATACAATGAGAAAACGGACATTAGAGTTTATTATAAACGTTCTATTCACTCGGTGAGGTCAATAGTTTGAGGAAACAATGTTGCTTCATGCCTCAATACACTCCTGAGAAGGTCGGTGTCAGATCTTTTAAAAATAGAGGATACAATAAATATCTTAAAACTATATATATACACATATACAGTATATATATATATATATATATATATATATATATATATATGTATATATATATATATACACAAACTCAGAATGGTTCCCTGAGAACATTATATGTTAAACACAGACCGTGCATGGAACAAGGAACTCTTCTGGGAAAATTAAATCCACTATAGTCCGAATAAGTAATGGTAAATGACAAATACCATAGTTTTTTTCCTTTTTCATGATTTTAGCCCGACGTGGGCAACGGGTCTCTCGCAAAGAGATCCCATAAATATAGCTTCCCTCACCAGCTATCTGCAAGGCAGACAGGATCCAGCTTTGGGACGTGGATCTAGGGTTTAAAGCAAACCTAGATCCCTACACTCAGAACCTCTATATAAGTAAAAGACTCGTTGCATTCACGTCGTGTTGAATAAATCAAAGAAAAAAGGGGTAACTATTGTATTTTTAGCCAAAAAAACCAAAACTTAAACCTCAACCGGGACATTGAGCGTCCACTTTTCAAGGCACGAAACACGTGAAAAGTGGACGCTCAATGTCCCGGTTGAGGTTTAAGTTTTGTTTTTTTTGGCTAAAAATACAATAGTTACCCCTTTTTTCTTTGATTTATTCAACACGACGTGAATGCAACGAGTCTTTTACTTATATAGAGGTTCTGAGTGTAGGGATCTAGGTTTGCTTTAAACCCTAGATCCACGTCCCAAAGCTGGATCCTGTCTGCCTTGCAGATAGCTGGTGAGGGAAGCTATATTTATGGGATCTCTTTGCGAGAGACCCGTTGCCCACGTCGGGCTAAAATCATGAAAAAGGAAAAAAACTATGGTATTTGTCATTTACCATTACTTATTCGGACTATAGTGGATTTAATTTTCCCAGAAGAGTTCCTTGTTCCATGCACGGTCTGTGTTTAACATATATATATATATATATATTATATGAAAATTTGAAGTATACGCTAAATGAAATTCATAGACCACTCAAATTGGCTCAGATACAATACAGAAAATTTTTAACATCATTAAATGTTATTCAGCACACAAGAATAAAAACTCACATTGTAGCCCTATAATTTCACATTCGGGATGATCGCTCCTAAAAAAGGAAAAAATAACACAATCGGAGCAATCCTAAAGATATTATTGGTAGAGTATAAAGGCTGTTTATTATAAACGTTCTATTCCAAAGAGCCTATATGTAAGGGAAAAGGCTGATGAGCCGCGTTTTAATAGGCTGAATTACTTACACGATGTATTCAGCACCGCTCGAGCCGGAGTTACTCTCGTAGGACGATTCTTGTAACGCCGCGTGCTCTAAGGCCTGGCTCGAGAATGTGGCTTCATCAGCCACTAATTTCATAAAATGGACACACGCGCCAGCCCTGCAAAACAATGACCGACACATACGTAGAGAGTAGGCATTATATATATATATATATATATATATATATATATATATATATATATAAAGGGTGTCAGGAAATGATTGCCCCCCCCCTGTACAGAAGAAACTGAAAGGAATAGAAAAAAACAGACAAAACCAGGCGAGAACGCGTTTAATTTTGAATGAAAAACACTTGTTTTAATATCGGGTGTTGCCCCCATTTGCAGCTCTGACGGCCATTAATCGACGGGGGTATGATCCCAGAAGTGTCTCAACGAGATCGGTATCATGACTCATTTCTTCAAGGACTTCGTTGATCTTTGCAGTCATAATTTCTGTTGAATACCGATTCTGAATGGGTTGTTCCAGCATTAAGGACTCCACCCGATCCTTCATGATGGATCCGACATGTTCACAGACATTAAGATCGGGAGAATTGCCAGGCCATTCATTATTTCCGAAAAAATCAATGTTATTGTCCTTAAGCAGTTGTTGAGTCGCAAGTGCTTTCATACAGGGGGCTTTGTCGTGAAGAAAGGTTGCCTGTTCAACATCCAAAACACACTCGGGGTCTTTCAAAAACGGAATTACATGTTGGGCTAAAATTACATTTCGAAAATAAGGCCCATCCCAACTGGTTCCTCTGGTTTGATAACCCAGATGAGCTTCCGAACAGAGAACATAATGAAAACACCCACACATGCTGGATTTTTTACTATTTCTCGATACTTCTGGTCGTCTGGGACTTCATCAGGAGTTGTTGCCCAAACCCGATCTTTCTGAAAATTTGGTTTTCTGGAGACATAAACGAAGAATTCATCGCTGACAACCAAGTGAAGGAAATCTTCTTCCGTCCATTCCTCAAGATAATCACAAAACCATAGCCGATCTTCAATATTAAGATCACTCTTCCGTGGCTTAGCTATTTCATGCCAAGCACTCAAGCCTTGGCGGACTCGAAATTGATGCACAAGTTGCCGATTGACTATCTTACCACGACGGATAAATATCTCTTTCGCTACCTCAGAGCAGCTCTTCTTTCGGCGCCGTGATGCAGCAAGCACAATGTCTTTCGATTCTTGAGATAATTTCTCCGGTCTTCCTCCTCGAAATTCTGTTTCACAATCTTCAGGAATCTTATTCCAATTCCTTTTGACAAAGTCTTCTGATCTTTTTAATCTCAGCCACCCAGTGTCGAGTTATGAAAGTTGCACCAGCTTCCTTTGCTTCACGAAATGTGACAGCTCGAATGCGGTCAAGAACTCGCTTTTTCTCTGAATCGTTCAAAATAGATGATGCCATGGTTTCTGTGGGGAAAAAAATGGTAAGAATTAAAATCACAGGAATAGAATATAATGGTTTTTATTCAGATTTTAACGCTCTTTCAAGTGGTCTCGCCGGTTTTTATCTATCTCTTCTAGTTTTTGCTCTACAGTGGGGGCAATCATTTCCTGACACCCCGTATATATATATATATATATATATATATATATATATATATATATATATATATAGCGATGATATATAGATAAAAAATAACTACTCACACTGTATCACAACATAGAAACAATTCGGGTGTTGTAAATTCTCCTAGACATCCGTGAATGGAAGAGTCCAACGTTTCAAATAAAAATAATAATAGATTAAAATTGTGCACTCAAAAAAAAAACATACTTCTACACAAAATGGCAACACAATAGATTCCACATACTTCACTGAGAAGTTTATTCGCATAACGCACTCACATGATGATATTTGGGAATTCGTCCGATGGCATTTTCTTTGCTTATAAATTTGTATGCACCGTTTGAAAAATTAACTAAACTGATCTGTATATGGCTCTGTTACACGTTTTTATAGGTGCGGGGAGAGCACGCCCCTCTAGAATGGGGCATGATGAAGAAAAGTCTCCCTCCCTCCCTCCCCACACTTTCAGAAAGCAGAACACTTATTGGTTGATTGTATTTTAGTGGGAGGTTAGTGAACGGCGTTTATGGGCGGTCTTTAAGTTTTTGCCTGAGAGAAAAGGGGGGGAGAGAGAGAGAGAGAGAGAGAGAGAGAGAGAGAGAGAGAGAGAGAGAGAGAGAGAGAGAGAGTTTATAATTTATACCAAAACTAATTCCTGATATTTCTTGTTATATTCGTGCTCGACTATAAATAAGCGTGATATATATATTTGATGCAGAAAATTAATATTTATTGTTTATCCTAAAATGTAGTGTTAAAACGTGTCCTCAAAAAAGGACGCGGGGCTAATAAAATGTATATCTATAAATGTATATCTATAAATGTATATAAAAAATGTATATCTATAAAATGTATATCAATAACCGATTTCATTGAACGATCATTTCTACACCTTTCAAATATCTATAATGAAAGAATTCTTTAATGCACTGTAAAAGGAGAAAAATGGTTAAGTTAAACTTTAAATTCGATTTTTTTTTCTAAAATATCCATAGAAAACATGCAGAGAAAACTTGGGAAGATAGTGAATTTAATTAGCTGTGAATAATATTACGAGAAAGGTTTTTTAAAACGGAAAATATAATGTTTTTGTTTATATAAGAGTTAATACACTTCTATTGAATTTAATTAGGTCTGAATAATATTACGATAATATGACATGTTTCTCTCAATTAGTGCTCGAGAGTGCTAACTATGAGGTAAATGATCGAATAAAAGGAAATATTTCCTATATTCTAGATGTCTCGTAATAAGTTATACACTTCTATTGAAGATTTGTCGGAGCCGTTAATTTTTAAATGAATGTTTACGCGCAATAGACTCGACTAATGTGTTTTTTTTTTCACTCTAAACAAATAATTTCATAGAAATGATTATCACCAATTTTAGTATACTAAAATGGAGACATGATTTATTTATTTGAATATATTAAAAAGGGCAAAACTATAGTGAGTTCAAAGCGAAATGAGATAGCTGATTATACATTAGGTATAAAGTGAAAAGTTTAATGGGTTTGGGTACTGGATCGCTAATTACTTTATCGTGTGCAGTTTTAGAATAGGGCGTTAAATTATTGCGCTCAGCGAAATAAATCTCACGGAGTGATTCGCCATTCTCGAATTAAATTTAAACTCTATCCTAAATGTAGTGTTAAAATGTCCCCGTAGAGAACATTTCTATACCTTTCAAATATTTATAGTCGATTTGATTGAACGATCATTTCTACACCTTTCAAATATCTATAATGAAAGAATTTTTTAATGCACTGTAAAAGGAGAAAAAAATAATAATATTTATGCGTTTCTAATGAATTTGATTTAAATAGCTCTGACTAATATTACGAGAAAGTATGGAGATAGCTGAGCGCACAGCTGTTCTTGAAAATGTTATTCTAATCTATACTATATGCTTAAGGTAATATGACTCTTTTATTGGGTCAATAATGCCTTGGCCAAATGTGTCCCTTATACAGTATGGTCTTGGAAGACCCTTCGTGTTTCAATGTTTTATTGCTTCATCGTTAGCTTTGCGAACAAATAAACAGAATGATGTGAGTAGTATGACCGCAAAATAGGAGTGTGCAAGAATGCTGCAAGTTCCAAATGGTGTTCGCCTGGCTCCAGGCAGACGCATAATGAGAGTTCATCTGAGCGCCCGCTCTCTTATAAGGTGTAAATTAGCAAGTTGGCTTAATCCGCCACTTGGCTTAGAAGGCTTCTTAGAAAGCGTAAATGGCTTGTTCAGGTGTACATTATTAGGGTTGAGTTGCGAGGTTGCGCTCTTTATTTAATTAAAGCATATATTCTTGACAGTTGGTTTAGAAATCCGTCAGTCGGTTTAGAAGGCTTAATCTGGCGTAAATGGCTTATTCAGATGTACATTATTAGGGATGAGTTGCCAGAAAACGCGATTTATTTAATTAATGCATATATTCTTGACAGTTGGCTTAGAAATCCGTCAGTCGGTTTAGAAGGCTTAATCTGGCGTAAATGGCTTGTTCAGGTGTACATTATTAGGGTTGAGTTGCCAGATAGCGTTATTTATTTAATTAATGCATATATTCTTGACAGTTGGCTTAGAAATCCGAGAGTCGGTTTAGAAGGCGCAACCAGCCATTTGGTATACATATAATTAAATAATAATATATTTTATATATACAAGCAAAAGAATTAAATAAAACACCATTACATCATTCTGTTTATTTACACGAATTATTCGAATCAATTTCATGTATATAGAAAATAGATATACAATCGTATACAAACGAGGAATACATGCAATAAAAAATAATAATAGTATAAGAAATACGAACGAACAAGGAATATATATATAATGAAAAAATAATATAATACAAAACGATGGAATTGAAAATAAATATACATCAAAATAAATTCACTTTGTTCTACTGCGCAGAGACGGATGTAAATTCTACCACCCAGACATCTGCAGGACTTACGCAAAATACGGAACCTGCAAATTCGGGAAAAAATGCTACTATCAACATCTCCCGACGGACTCAAAGAACAAAGGAAAAAGTTTAAATGACAATAGGAATAACAACAATAGGAACAACAAAAGGAACATAATAAGCGAACAAGAAAATTTTTTCAACATCGCGGACACGTTATGGATGTTAAATGTCATCAACATGCAGTTGACACAGCTGGAAACCCCCGAGCCAAACCGCTACCTGGCAAGAAGCTACCAGTACAAGTATGCGGAAACGGATCTCTCTCGGAGGATCATAGGGCAACGAATCAAGCGATATCAAAGGAAAACGAACTTGAGATCCGTAAGGGGCAACGAAAAACAGAGAACATAAAAATTTTCCTGGCTAATATTCAAAGAATTAGACCAAACTAATCACTCAATAAGGTTTCGTACCTGAAAGGATTTGTGGACGAAACAAGGGCCGACATCGCATGCCTCACAGAAACTCATCTTAAAGATTGCCAAGGAAATTGTGAAAACTGCGAACATTGTATTGATAAGAAAGAGATAAATATAGAGTGCTTCAACTTACTAAGAGCGGATAGAACGACGAGACGTAAAGGTGGCTGTGCTATATATGTACAGGAAGGTCATATGACAGAGACGATAATAAGTAAATCAAACAGCTATGTCAAACTCCTAGTAGTGAAAATAGAAAAACTAAACGTGATAGTAATAGTCATCTATAGACCTCCAAGTACCCCAACCGAAAAAATCTCGGAGGCCATTGATGACATCAGAAAGCTAATAAAGGCCATAAACCCTCCATCTCCCAATATAATGAACTGCGGAGACTAACTTCCCATTTATAAAATACAAAAAGGTGGATAGGAATATATATATTCACCAGGACAAGGGGGGGACAAGAGAAGACCAGGAGCAAGCAAAAATGTTGATGGCTTTCACAAATGAGTTTATGCTGACACAGGAGATAACAGAAAATACCAGAAAAAATAACTGCCTGGATCTGGTATTCACGAATAACACGAAATTGATTGCTGATATAAAAATAACCCCAACCATTATCTCAGACCACAACTTAATCGAGATATCAACAAATATGACGACAGCATTAAAAGAAAATACACATTGTGGAAAGAAGTAAATTCGGGGCCTTTACCTTAAACTCCAACACTATAAATTGGGAATCAATCAGATAGCACATAGCCCAAATAGAATGGAGAACAATTTTCGAGAATAGAACAACTGAAGAAATGCTAACAACCTTGGGAGAAAAAACGCTGAGAATTTTAGAAAAATATGCTCCGAAATAACAGCCCAAAGGAAAGAGGAGCTGGCTAGAGAGGCAAAAGAGATGACTTTTCCGCAAAAGAAAGAGAGTGGAGGCGAAGTTAGGCAACTGCAGAGATAATGACAGGAAAGCAATAAAAGAAACACTGGAGGGTATCGATATGGAAATACAAGCCCTGATTAAGGACCATACAGAGAGGGAAGAGGAGAAGGCGGTAGAAGCAATAAAGGAAAATCCAAAATACTTCTATAGCTATGCAAAAAGGAAAACAAAAACGCGCGCCGCTATTGGGCCCTTAAGGACGAGAAATAATGAACTAACCGACGATCCAAAAGAAATATCTGATAAATTGAGAGCTCAATATGAATCAGTTTTCAGTACCCCAAAAAGTGACAAAGTGATACCTGACATAAATGCATTCTTTGAAGAGGAATTGCAAGGAGAATATATAACAGACTTTGATTTTACACCAGAAGATGTAGCGAGAGCTATAGGACAAATGAAACCACATTCAGCTGCAAGTCCGGACAAATGGAACGCATTATTGATTAAAAACTGTAAAAATGAAATAGCTACACCTTTATACTGGATATGGAGAAGATCCCTAGACACGGGAAATACCGAGCATCTTGAACAGAGCAAACATTGTCCCTATATATAAAGGAGGGGACAGATCTCAAGCAAAGAACTATAGACCAGTGTCATTAACGTCCCACCTCACCAAAGTATTTGAAAGAATAGTTAGAGAGAAAATTTATGACTTCCTGGAGACACGGGAAAGATTCAACGAAAATCAGCATGGATTCCGATCAGGTAGATCATGCCTATCACAACTAATAGAACACTACAACAATATCCTAGATGCATTGGAAGGCAATGACAACTACGATGTTATATACACAGATTTTGCTAAAGCTTTCGACAAATGTGACCATGGTATAATAGCACATAAAATTAAATATATGGGAATAACAGGCAAAGTGGGAAAATGGATCTACAACTTCCTCAGAGAACGTCTGCAGGTCGTCAAAATTCAAGGTATATCATCATCAGAATCGGAAGTACGCAGCTCAGTACCACAAGGGACAGTAGTGGCCCTACTCCTGCTCATTATCATGCTAACAGGCATAGACAGCGGAGTAAACAGCAACATTATAGTAACATCCTTTGCAGACGATACAAAGATCAGCAGAAGAATCAGAGATGTACATGACGTGGAGGCCTTGCAGAGAGACACGAACAAAATATACAAATGGTCAGAAGACAAAAACATGTCATTTAACACCGAGAAATTTCAGCTCCAGAGATATGGTAGAAAAGAAGAACTTAAACAGACTGCATATTATGCTCCAAATAGACAGGAAATTCAGAGAAGCACGAAAGCGATCGATCTCGGGATAATAATGACAGATGATGCGAAATTTGAAACGCAAAATCAGATAGCGATAAATAAAGCAAAAAGAGTCGCCGGACAGGTACTAAGAACGTTCAAGAGAAGGGACACGACAGTAATGATTCCCCTGCTAAAAACACTGATTATACTAAAACTTGAATACTGCTCAATTTTGACGTCCCCATATAAAAAGGAAGAACTAATAAACTAGAAGAAACGCAAAGGCATTTCACAGCCAAGATTGATGGCTTCAAAGAACTCAACTACTGGGAAAGACTACGTAAGCTAAATCTGTACTCCCTGGAAAGAAGAAGAGAGGTACACCATAATCTACATATGGAAAATGATCGAAAAACTGGTACCCTAAAACTAAACCCAATTACCATTCAAACAACACTAGAAAATAAGAAAGGCAGAATGTGTAATGTTCCAAAATTAAAGGCCCGACAAGGGACCTCCTCAACTCTGAAGCAAAATAGCTTGGTTGTCAGGGGGCCAAGACTTTTCAACCAGCTTCCAAAGGACCTCAGAAACGTAACGGGGGTCAAAGTTGAAGTCTTCAAGAGAAGACTGGATGCCTGGCTCAGGACGGTACCAGATGAGCCGGGCGTGCCTGGCTATGTACGGTGGAGAGCGCAAGAAAGCAACTCGCTCCTCCACCAAGCCAGACCTAGAGGCGGGGCCACCAGCTTGACCTTCGTGTGAAGAGAGACCAACGCACGAAACAGCATAAGGTTCATAAGGTAAAGGTTAAGGTATATATATATATATATATATATATATATATACGAATTTTAAATTCAGTTTTACCTTCACTAACAAAAGTAGTTTTATTCCATTCCAGTTGTCGAATACTTCCAAAGTGCATGTGTGTTAATTTAGAAAAAATGTATAATAGTATTATTAATAATCCCCATTATAATAATAGCCAAGTTTTGTTTGTTTGTTTATATGTCTGTCTGTTTGTTGCAGAATTGTGTCACGCTCTGAAGGAATTAGATAGGAATAATTAGAAGCTATGAATTATTGTATTACGGGCGAAAATGTGAAGCTCAAGATTTTCATGACTGTTCTTTTCTGTAGTTTAGCAATGGGGGAAGGGTGAGGGTGGGGGGAAGGGTTGGGGTGGGGGGAAGGGTGGGGGTGGGAGGAAGGGTGGGAGTGGGGGGAAGGGTTGGGGTGGGCGGAAGGGTGAGGCAGGGGGGAAGGGTGGTGGTGGGGGTAATGGGGGATGGGTGTGGTAATGGGGAGGGGTGGGGGTAATGGGGAGGGGTGGGGTAATGGGGGTGGGTTAGCCCCCAAGTTGTATGAATGGTGAGGAGGTTTTGGGAGATACCAGATTCAGAAATGTTGACACAATGTGAAGCTCAAAATTTTCACGGCTGGGTTCTTTTTTTGTAGTTTAGCCTGTCTAACCGTCAGCGAAGCGACGGGAATAATAATAAATATATTTTATAATGATCCTATCCTTTTTTATACTAACAGTGTTCAAGGTATCATTCCTGACTTAATAAGCTTGCTCTTCTCCTACGTTGTCGTTCTCTTGCCAATCGTCTTCTTATTTCTGCAGCAGTCTCCATTTTCGTGGTTCATATATATTTTGCCGTCATTCTTGACGGCACGGGTACACTAGTAATAATAATAATAATGATAATAATAATAATAATAATAAACCTTTTCATATTTTCATTTAAACAATGTAAAGGATTAACACGACTATGAAGAAAGAAGATACCATGCAAATTACAGGCAAAGAAAAATAAGATATAAACAACGAAGTTAATTAAATATAAAAACATTTATATTCATTAACAGGAAAACAAACGTATGAGAGAGAAAGTAGGAAGATGTGTGTCTTTGGGAGGAAATTGTGTCAATAGCGTTCCATTCTAACCTTTTGCTGTTTAGGAGTGCCTCGGTCAGATCAGTTGTGAACCTCACGGGTACCTGCCTCCGATCCTTCTCGTTTCAACATAATGTGAAAATGAATGTCATTCTATCAGATTTGTTATAATTGTTTATTGCCAAATTTAATATACAGTTTAGTATATCTACTACATATTATTAAACCTGTTTTCATATAGGAAATTTAATATAAATGTGTATATATAAATTTCTCAAATCGAAAAAATTAATATTAAGATGAACGTAAAAAAAATGTACGAAATTGTGAAGACAACATATATATTATAATATATATATATATATATATATATATATATATATACAGAGGAATGACAAAAACAAATAGACATTTTCGGTTTGGCTTTAGAGTAAATCACTCTAGTGACATGTGTTTTTATATTCTAAAGGCAACCGTTCTAAAATACAAGATGTCAAGTAGCATTGTTTTTGAACCACCTTAGACCTACAGTTTAGATGAGAAATCTGTAACATGGTACAGATTCCATCATTAAATTTTTTTCATTTTATCCCTGATGCAAATAGTAAGAAAAATGCGTAGTGATGGATGCTTGCTTGCTTGCTTTTATATGGGGAGTTGGTTAAAATTTGGGAAACTGAACAAAGAAACGGGAAGTTGGTTAAAATGTTCTTGCTTAAAATAAAAATATATATAGACTTCTCATTTAATTCTTCTATCAATTACGTTGATTTCGCTGAAATTTATTTATTTATAAAAATATAGGTGTATAGAAAGGATTGTAAATGGACTCGTAAATAGACACAGTATACATTCTAAGGTGTTAGAATAAATGAAAGCGTTTCATATCTTTCGAATTATAGGTAAATTGAATATTATTCTTAGGGAATGTTATTGGAATAATGTACAATATAGAGTCCTGTGTATTTCTTTTATTATTAATATTAAGTTGAACGATTTCTTTAGCTAAGCCATGGGTAATTGTCTATTGTATTTCTTTTATTGTTAATATTGGGAATCGTTTAAATAATTAGTTCTCTTGCTGGGCAAAGTTAAGGAGAAAGTCATTCTTGCCTTCAATAAATAAATAAATAAGTGGAAACTCGTGAAAATAAATTAAAATAAATGGCGCAAGCTGGCATCTCGCCCTAATAAGGTACACCTGAACATAAATAAGTTAAAAATATTATTTGGCAACTCATCTAAATAAAAATTAAAATAAATATATAGTGCTTTCTGGTAACCCCTCCATATATAAATAAGTTGTATCTGTCAACTCACTACCCTCTATAAAACATCTGCTTGGCCCGTGGACGCTCATAATGCGTCGGACTCCGATGGAATAAAGAACTCTCTCTTTCTTAGGTTACGGCTTGGTTAGGTTCTCCTTTGGGGAGTGAGGACATCCCAACTTCTCCCCCAAAGACCTCCTCCTTCTCCTTTCTATTCCTCTCTTAGGTTATGGCTACCCCTTTGGGGGGAGGTCATCCTCCCTTCTTCCACCGAAGATCCCTCCCGCTTTGCAGCATTGATTTGTTGCATAACCCCTTCCCTCATTTTGCAGCATTGATTTGTTGCATAACCTCCTCCCCATTCAGTGCATAACCCCCTTGTTGCATACTCCTTTGTAACATCCCCCTTCGCAACATTGAACAACATTTGCAACATTGCATTGCAACATTGCGAACGAGCCGGCCAAGGAATGGGTCCCCCGACACCTGGTCCAACGATCAGACAGTTGTTCATTCAGGAATGTTGCAACCTCTTTGTGGAAATTGGGTGACGCACCATCCTGCTAAAACAACACATCGGCTTTGTCCTCCAGCAGCCTGGCTGTCAGCCACAGCTGTATCATATCGAGCTAAATGATACTGTTAATTGTTTGTTCAGCAAAGAATAATGAACCGTACACTTTCTCAGCGGTAAGAGCACAAAACACGTTAACTTTAGGGCTATCTCTGACGTATTTAATATTACAAATAAAAATTCCCTGACATATTCTTTATTTATATATCTTGCTTTTTGCTGTAGCTTTGATAGTTTTTTCATAATAAATTTTAAAAATCGGGAAGGTCATTTGTAATCACCCAGTGTGTATATATATATATATATATATATATATATATATATATATATATATATATATATAATACACACAGACTGTGCATGGAACAAGAAACTCTGCTGGGAAATTCCATGCACGGTCTGTGTGCATCATGAAAAAACCTCAGGGGAGCATTCTGAGTTCAATCCCATATATATATATATATATATATATATATATATATATATATATAATTGTTGCATGAAGTACAAGATAAGAAACGAAAAAACGATTGTAGAATGCACCAATGTTTAGAAGAACTCACTAAAATGACATTACTGTCAGCTAATTTAAGTTGAAGTCGAACTTTTGCTTAGGAGAAATGGAATAAATATTAAAACAATATTGACTTCAATATACAGAGAGCCGAAATTATGATAGTGACGTAACATTACGTTCCATCAGTTTTATGTTGACATAATTCTACATCGAAAGTTTTCTTAATTTTTGCTATGATGGATATTTTTCAACAATTACTTGAAATGTTTATCAATTTTCCCTGATTAGGCGAGGAAAGTTTGCAAATGCGTAATAATACATGCGTATGAAAACAAAAACTGAGTGGGCCTTATTCTAAGGCTCTAAGCTATTTTTGTTTTAATACCCTAAACTTTAATAAACATTTTTATATGAAATAAAAATTCATATTCTATATTAACTATCATAAAGCAACAATTTTAAGATGATAATTTAATTTGAAAATTTATGAAATTTCCGATTTCTGACGGGTACTATATATGTTGCACATAGACCTTGCATGGAACAAGGAACCCTTCTGGGAAAATTAAGAGTTCCTTGTTCCATGCACGGTCTGTGTGTAACAAAAGTTTCTCAGGGGACCATTCTGAGTTATAATATATATGTTACGGCCAAACATCGAAATCGCTCAGTGAGCGAAAAAAACAGCCACAACGCGTTGTGGATGCACCTAAATGACCACACACCGATGTTAGATATTTTTTCGCTTCATGGCCGTTCTCAAACAACCACAACGCGTTGTGGACGATTCGGATATGACCACAACGCATTGTGGACGATTTGAAACGACCACACACCGACCTAAAACTCGTACTCATAACGCTTGGCATAGATTCTCCCGTTATGCTAGGTTAGGTTTGCAATATCAAATTAATGCGTACGGAGGTAAGGCCAATGTTTTCCAAAAAAGACAACCTTGGTTTTCTACTGAAGATACGTCTGTACATTTAGGTCATTTGATTATTGGCAATACCTCTGGTGCTGAAAAATATAGTAATGTTTCTCCTACTTTTTATTTTAAGACTACTTATTATATTAATTTGAAACAATATTTGGGTTTGTAATAAATTTAAAAAGTGTACTTAGCTTTTTATCTTTTACATTAGTCCTTTTGGCTCCGGCTTCCCAGACAAGGTAGGTACATTTACTCAATATATCACCTGTATAATTTAGGTCTCGGGGGTACGGGGGCGGAGCCCCGTAGTGCTCCCCTCTCCCATCTAAAAAATTCCGGTAAGAAAATATGATAGCGTCAGCAGTTGCTTACAATCATTAAAAGAGTTTTACGTCATTAATTAGTTTAATCGGTGAATACCTCGATAAATATACGTCGTGTTTAAACAGAGTTTGATGAAAGACATCGGTGTGTGGTCGTTTCAAATCGTCCACAACGCGTTGTGGTCATATCCGAATCGTCCACAACGCGTGGTCATATCCGAATCATCCACAACGCGTTGTGGTCATATCCGAATCGTCCACAACGCGTTGTGGTCATATCCGAATCGTCCACAACGCGTTGTGGTCATATCCGAATCGTCTACAACGCGTTGTGATTGTTTCAGAACAGCCATGAAGCGAAAAAATATCTAACATCGGTGTGTGGTCACTTAGGTGCATCTACAACGCGTTGTGGCTGTTTTTTTTGCTCACTGAGCGATTTCGATGTTTGGGCGTAACATATATAATATACTATAGACCAGCGGTGTCCAATAGAAATTCCATGCTAGCCACATTTATGATTTTCTATTTTTCGTATTCGCCACATCATAAAAAAGGATTAAAAAACATATTACAAACGACATTTCAAATTATTTATTATTAATATTAAAGATAAATATTACAAAAAATATTAATAATATCGCCACAACGCAATAGCCTATTCGCCACAAGTGGCGAGTGGCGAACGTATTGGACATCGCTGCTGTAGACTATGTAACTATATGTAACTCTATATTCACTGTAGACTGTATAATACACAGGGTTGTCCAAAAGTCGTCTCATGGGGGGGTATTGCTAGAATATATACTATGTATTATTAACTTAACTCCAGGTTTTCTGTTTTGTTTACAGTGTCAAGGCCTTAAAATTTACAAATGTCAGAACAACAACATACAACAGTGTACATTCCCCAAGAAAAGGCGGAATTAGTTCGCTTACATCAGTGGTTCCCAACACTTTTTAGTCCCACAACCCCTTATGTCCATCAATATTTGCTGGTGCCCCCCTCATAAATATAATAATAAAACAGGATAAAAGGAGCAAGTTCCATCCATACAAAGTCATCTTTGTTCAGAAACTGCACAGAGACGATTGCGACAGAAGACTCGAATTCTGCGAATGGTTTTAAACAACACTTGCCACAAAGCATACCTTACCACAATCCATTTTCTTCACTGATGAAGCTTCGTTCCACCTTATTGGTCACGTCAATAGACATAATATGTGTACTGGGCGGATGAAAATCCACATCATGCAACTGAAGGGCATTTCCAAACGAATCCTAAACTAAACGTCTGGTGCGGTATTCATGATTTCAAAGTCATAGGACCAATATTCATCGATGGGAATGTGACTGGAAATACTTATTTGACTCTTCTACAGAACACAATCGATCCATACATTGATAATTTAAGCTCGCTGAAACGAATAAACTTCTACTTCCCATATGATGGTGCTACATCACATTTCGCTACAAATGTTCGGAATTGGTTGAACGAGAACATACTGTACCTCATAGGTAGATAGGTAGAAGGGATCCGATTGAATGGCCACCACGTTACCCGGACTTGACTTCTTCTGGTGGGGTTACCTCAAGAATACAGTGTACGAAAATCGTCCAAGAACACTTGAACAATTAAAGACCAATCAATACTCTATGCAACAACATTACTGCAGACGCAATATCAAATGTGTACAACAGCTTACATACTCGCATTAGACTGTGTACAGTTCGAAACTCTCCTTTAATTAAATATTGTCAATTATCTACTAAAATGAAGCAGGACTTCTGGACCACCCTGTATATATATATATATATATATATATATGTTATCGGTATACGGAGCCTAATAAATAGTTGTTTTATACGTATAATGAGCTCTTTGTATACTCACTGCGGCCTGTGTTATCGTGCATGCACTAATTGCATATAACTGTATATTTGATAATCATTTACAGATTCAGATTTTCAGATTTAACCCTCTATGACCGACTGTTACGAAATTTTAAGTTTCATACAAACATATCCATATCATGAGAATTAATATTAGTTGTTTAAGTTACAAAAGAATGTGGTTTTAAATCGAAATAGAAAATTTTTCACCTATAAACGTTTATAATAAAATTGTATTGTACATAAAAACTATAAATGTACAATTTGTTAAGACGAATTACTAATTCCTAATGGCGTAACGAGAAGACTACTTTGCACGATGGATCTCAGGAGTTCGAACCCAGCAAGGGTAAAGAAAATTTGTATGTTTATTTCTTTATATATAATGCAAATAATTGAATATATGGTAGTTAAGCCATATTCGGTGAGTAACACCGTTTTCTTCTAAACAGAATGAAGTCACCGAGATCAGGGGTTCGAACCCTAATGATGCTCGTAAGAATGATACAGAAGTTAGATCAATGGGCCACATTATTTGGCCTGAACGCTGTGCCAGTTTCCGGCTCTTCTGACTGATTACACATGCCTACACTGGTTTTGGGGTCTGGATAGTTATATGTATTCTGTATAATTAATGCACGCTGAGTTCAAAAATTATATCTATTTTTCGCCATTACCCACAGATTTTTCGCAAAACGTCATACTTTTCTTTTCCGTTTCGGAATGAAATACACAAAAATTATATGGCATTGCTCATCATCACAAAATTGGAAACCACCAGTTACCGCTATTTCTAGTATAATCTGTCACATTTGTATTGTATTGTATTAATAGGCCTCTATTTTCTTCACTTTAATGAGTTTTGTCTATGTTTTGATAAAAATGTACACAAGTTGTTATTTGGATGTATGAAATACATTGTACAAGGAAAGAAAAACTTTTCCTTTTGCTTTTTTCTTTTATGTGATACAAGAAAATGGATGTCACTTTTGAAATCAGTGTAGCAAACTTAGGGAAGATCACATATTAAAACAAACCCCATTCTACATGTTTCAGTTTGCAGGCCTGTTATTATTATTATTATTATTATTATTATTGTGGTAGCTAAGTTAGAATTAAATAAAAAATAAATATAAAAATAAAATTTCCGGACGTTCAGTTAGACTTCATAGAGAAATTTGAACATTAAGTATTCCAAAATAAGCCTAATTTATGTTTACTGTAATTTAAATTTCAAATGGACGAAAATAATTGACAAAAGAAGAAGAATTACTGTAGTTTACAGATTGATAGTACTCCGCCAATCTGTAAAATCTTGGGATGGAAAGTTGTACTTCAAAAAACCAACTGTAGTCAACAGGAAGATTTTCTATGAAGTTATAATGCTCAATATAATGTTTCAGACCAACAAAGACCCTAGGATCCACTCATGGCTGGTCTACGTAACTGTGTTCGTAATTGTGTATTGTGCATGTCCTCCGTGGTGGCGGAGGGAGCCTACAATTTTACGTGGGTTCCGAACCACAAAGCCTTAATTTTACTACCTTAAACTATACCCAATCTATCAACATATGCGTCTAATCGATTTTTAAACATGTTTATAGACGTGCTACTGATTACTTCTACCGGCAAACTATTCCACCTATTTACTATTCTATGCGTAAAAAAGTTTTTGACAACTTATGAAAATAAAAACCCACTCTAATAGACAGTTTATTTCCACGGCAGTTTCGACGCCCACTGGCATCCTCCTCGGGTGGATACAGAAACACGAATGAACCAAAACAAGAGGGAAAAGCAGTCCAGGGACCGACCGTTAAGAAATTCGCACCTAGGTTAGATCCCATTCTCCCGACACCGGAAGGGCATTTTCATTAAGTACATTCGCGCAAATTTTTAAAACTATCTTCCTCTTCTAAACATACAGATTCTATTATATTTTTTACATAATTATTACATTTATTATTAAATTTATTACATTTAATATTGCATAATTATTTATTACAGAAATTATAAATTTATTAATACATTGGTTATTACATTATTGTTTATTATACAGAACTTATAAACCGAAAAACGAATGAAAAAAGCCGATTAGGAAACAATCCAGAAACCAATGAGAAATTCGCACCTAGGTTAGATACCGTTCTCCCGACACTGGAAGGGCATTTTATTACAGGGTCCGCTTACAAGTACATTCCCACAAATTAAAACTATCCTCTTGTTCTATACAAACAGATTCTAATATTTTGACATAATTACTGCATTTATTATTACATTTACATTTTTTAACATTTATTATTATTACCTTTACCCTAATTATTAAATTTATAATATTACCTTTATTATTACATCTGTTGCATTTATATTTATTTCCACATTTATTACTTCCATTATTACATTTACTAAAGGCGAGTAAGGAAACATTCCAATCCAGACACATTTAAGAAATTCACACTTAGGTTCGAACACGTTCCCACGACTCCGTAAGGGATTTTTTGACCAAGAATCTCATTAAAGGGTCTAACTTATAAGTACCTTCGCACAAATTAAAATTATCTACTTTTTCTATACACACAGATTCTATTATTTTTCTTTTGACATAATTATTACATTTATAAAGTACCTTACTTGATTCCCAATCTATAGCATGATTATTTTGGCTGGCGTGATAAAAAATGGCATTATTAGTATTACAACTTCTGAAGGCATATTTGTGTTAAATTTGAACACAAATATGCCTTCAGAAGTTGTAATACTAATAATGCCATTTTTTATCACGCCAGCCAAAATAATCATGCTATAGATTGGGAATCAAGTAAGGTGCGAATTTCTCATTGGTTTCTGGATTGTTTCCTAATCGGCTTTTTTCATTCGTTTTTCGGTTTATAAGTTCTGTATAATAAACAATAATGTAATAACCAATGTATTAATAAATTTATAATTTCTGTAATAAATAATTATGCAATATTAAATGTAATAAATTTAATAATAAATGTAATAATTATGTAAAAAATATAATAGAATCTGTATGTTTAGAAGAGGAAGATAGTTTTAAAAATTTGCGCGAATGTACTTAATGAAAATGCCCTTCCGGTGTCGGGAGAATGGGATCTAACCTAGGTGCGAATTTCTTAACGGTCGGTCCCTGGACTGCTTTTCCCTCTTGTTTTGGTTCATTCGTGTTTCTGTATCCACCCGAGGATGATGCCAGTGGGCGTCGAAACTGTCGTGGAAATAAACTCTGTCTATTAGAGTGGGTTTTTATTTTCATATTTTGACCTTCACGTAGAAAAAAGTGAAGTTTTTTTTGCATTTTTGACAACTGCTGTCTCGAACCTTCTACTTGTCAACTTACACCCATTATTTCTAGTCCTATTATATTGAGATATTTCGAAAAAGCTATCTTTATCTACAGTACGTTATCGAACCCATTCATAATTTTGAAAACCTAGATTAGATCACCCCTTAGCCTCCTAGTCTCGAGTGCAGTCAATTTTAACTCCATAAGCCTATCCTCGTACGACTTCCACCTAAGCGACGGAATCATCTTAGTTGCTTGTCTTTGAACTCTTTCGAGTTTGTCTATATCTTTTCGCATATGCGGATTCCAAAATTGGATCGCGTACTCCAAATGCGGTCTAACTAATGATTTATAAAGAGGAACTATAATATCGCGCGATTTGTACTCAAAATTCCGAGCTATAAAACCTAACACTTTGTTCGCTTTATTGACTGCTGCTGTACTTTGTTTCGCTACTTTTAAATCACCAGTGACTATAACTCTTAAATCTTTTTCCTGCTCTACGCTTGCTAACTCCTTCCCTGACACACTATACGCAAAATTACCGTTACGCGAACCTATATGTAAAATTTTGCACTTATCCATGTTAAATCTCATTTGCCATGTGACTGACCAATCAAAGTGAGTCTATGAAACAAAAATAACTGTGATAGGTGACAAAAAATTCTTTAACAAAGCTAAGTGAATTTTTACCCATATTTCTCTATTGGTTAAGTGAATTCAAGCAAATAAATAATAAATTCCAAATGATACGTAAGTAATAATAAGTAAAAGTCTTCTGATAAACTAAATGAATAATAGCAATAGCGATCAAAGCAAAGACCACTAAACTGTAATCATGGAAAGAGCCTTCAATTTCGCAGCTGAAAGGACTAGAAATATTGTGCCGGGAATATAATCCAACCTCGGAGAGCTATTTGTGCCTAGAGACCTCGAAAAGAATCATGCTACTGGAACCCTTTTCTTGATCCAAAAGCACAAAATTTTGATACTGAAGTAGTTAATAGAACCAGCTATAAGGGTCACAACATAACTGGCAAGTGGTTTAACAATAATATATAATGGTAACATATAGTTTATGTTTGCTCATCAATGAACTGTACTACAACAGATGAAGATCAAGAAATAAATAATTTTCTCGTAAATTACATATTCTTCAGTAATAAATTTAACATTGGAAATCGGACGAGATCTAAAGTTAGTATTATCACTTAGTGGGATCACTAAAGACTATAATTTAAGTAAAGTCAGGCTACCATAAGCTAAATTAAATCCTAATTGTTTGTATTTATTTGTCTTAAACCCGTAAATTAGGGCTGCTTTGAAACAAACGGTGTATGGAGTCCAAGCAAATTAGGTATAAAAATAAACGAAAGAAATTACCATTAAATAAGGATTCTAATGAGAATTCGAATAGTAATCTATAATTATACTCATCTTCCTGAATCTAAAATAATTTATTCTTCTTCAAAACAAATACTAAAGCTGAGCCTATGTCCATCGGATCGATACCCTAAAAACCTAACAACCGAACTTATCCTAACGTAACCTAACCTATGCTGATCACCTATCCTATCCCAACCCATCTTAACGTAACCTAATCTACGTTAATCTAACCTATCATAACGTAACCTATGCTAATCTTACCCAGCCTAACCTAACCTATCTTCACTTAATCTAACCCACCATATGATTGTCGACAGAACGTGAAGTCGATAAAGTGTTGTCACCCCGCTCGAGTTAGCTTTTTACTTCAAAAATTCAAAATTCAAAAAACTTTATTCAGAAAAGAATAAAAGTGGCAGAGTTTTAAAATTTTAGATATTTGTTATGACATTTATATATTCACAGTACTCTCATCTGAATATGCCGTTGGGAGCATGGAGGCTTTTTAGCAGAGCTGGGCACTTGCGGCATATTTTGCGGTACTGCGGTACTGCGGTACTACCGCACTACCAAACCGGTACCAAACCGGTACGCGGAAATTTGAATGCGGTAGCGGTACTGCGGTACTTTCAGCGATCCTTTGCGGTACTGCGTTATGCGGTTCCGGTAGTACCGCAGTACCGCAAAATATGCCGCAAGTGCCCAGCTCTGCTTTTTAGGCAGAATTAATGGTATTTAGTTTATTTATTGCTTACTCGTATTGACAATGTATAATACGCTAATGTGACTATTCTAAATTACGAGAGAAAAACTTGTGATCCTGATAAAGCTATTTCTTACTGTGGTTTTGTTCCATTAATATAGGATTACAATCACAAGTTTTGTTTTTTTATACAAAATATTTGCTAACACTTTATTGATAAATTTATTTTTTCTTTTATATTTTTATAAAAGAATCTCTTTAGATAATATTTCTTTTTAATTTCTTCCCTCGTAAAGACAGTGAGGTCGAGGGTTAATTGGAATCCACATGATGCTGGTAATAATAATAATAATGATAATAATAATACAAGAGTTAGAGAAATTGGCCGCATTAGTTGGCCCGAGCGCTGTGATAGTTTCTGGCCATCGAGATTGATTATTATTATTATCATCTCTTCCCTTAACATATTATAAAATTACATTTTCAAAGATTAAAAACTTCTGCATTGATATCAAAGGTAGAAAAACTGTTAATAACTGTTGAAAAACTATTGAAAATTATGTGAAAAAATTCCAGTCAGAGGAGCGAAAACTGTCACGGCGCTTAGGCCAATTAATGAGGCCAATTGCGCTAAGTCCTGTATTATTATTAACACCGGCATCACCGAGAGTCGACTCCCCGACCTCAGTTTTTTCACTTCGCTTATACGGAAACGATGTAACCCATTTAGTCATAGGCGATGGTCTCCACTTACCATACCGGGTGATTTTTTAAACATTTCACACTTAGTAGGGTCATATCTGGCACCCCCGTGACCATATCTTAGGGACCAAGGTTTGAGGGTGTTTTTCTGGTCTTTGATACATAAACTAAAAAATAAGCGGGGGTGTCCCTCTGGAAAGTGCGGGCTAACTCCGCCAAAGCACGAAATCCAAGATGGCCGCCATTGGCCATTTTAAAAATCAGATCTGCCATAACTTTTGAAGCAGTTGGGCTACAATCGTGAATGAGGGGTCTTTTTCTACTATTTTTGGGGTGAGAAATTTGATGGTGTTATTTTTGCGATTCAAGGTCATCTTTACCTTGAAATCCAAGTTGTTTAATGTTTAATTTAGTGACCATGTACAATTTTACTTTTTCAGGTAATGCGGTCAAGTGGCGTCGCACCCAGTGCTGATCTACACACGGACCTTCTCAAGTTCAAGGACTGAAGGCGAAGTCTTGAACAACTATGAACTATGTACAACAATGAACAACAAACAACAGACAGCTATGAACAACTATGAACTATCTCTGAACTAACTCTGAACTATTTGTAATCCTAGGAATAGTGATTCGTTTGTGATACAAGTTATTATATGCACAATCGGGGGGGTGGCAGACACTATCATTACTAGTATGGCGGGTAAACGTCAACTGGGGTCTTCAGAACAGTATGAGCGTGTGTTACAATGTGGCAAAGTGAATCCAACCTCGACTTTGTCAAACCTGAAGTTCAGCGTTTGATGATGGCTCTCGGCCTTCTCCCACTGACCAGCACGTCCCAATGTTCAACGGATTCCAGTCATGCATCTCGCCCCCACTGGAGAAGAGCAAGCCATATTATCATATGACATACCCTGTACCACCCAGTAAGGCTGTCTGTTACGATATCATGAAGCTGAGTCAGGTGATTGAGGATAAGAATATGCCCATTGCATTTCTGGTTGGTGATTATCCGACGTTCCTCATTTTGTAGACCTCAAGATCCTAAGATGTTTTCTAAGATCAACCCTCATGCCAGACCGTTCCACATGCACATGTCTTACCTATCGCCGAGTTCGGAAACAATCCCTTCGACCTCACATCTCCCAAGCTACGTACCCTGCAATCGGAATCGAAGCTTCTGAAGAACTGATCCAAAACTTCAAGACTGCATTCCAATATGGCAAAAAGCAGCTTGTGCTCTTCCTGAAAGAGAGAGTAGTCTCAAAGACCAGCTCCTTGTTTGACAAGGTTAAGCGGAATTCCCGCATGAACTTTGCGAAACAGGTCTTGGAAAATCCACAAGAAGAAAACCTCAAGGTGAAAAGTGGCGAGATGGAGAACCAGGCCTTGGCATCAGTGATCAGTCTCGTTGGCAGCAGTGGACGAGTGGAGTTAGAAGAGATGTTTGAGCATCGTGTAACACAAGGATGCCTATCCATTTTTAATGTGAATGGTACATTTCGTAAGGTCCAAAAAAGTAAGCTCACGGAGAAACTCACTCTCGCAAATGTGAACTGCCCGGATGCCTACACTGCACTCGTCGACATGGGCATGATCATGCGTCAAGCGACACCTACCTCAGAAGACAGAGCGAAGGTGGATGGCAGCGTGTATACATGGGGCGATTACGCTGATAAATGTGTCAGTTTGGTACTGTCACGACACCGCCTCGCATAATCTATAATCTGTGTCAACGATCCGTACCAACACCCTGAAAGCATCAAGGAGGAGGAGAGGGAGCTGCGAAGCAAAAACCAAGTACCCGTTCCAAATGTATTCATGAAGAGGACAGATACATTTCCAAGTGCAAAAGATTTCAAGGCTATCACTTGTAGTTCCGACAACAAAATACGGATACAGAAGCTGATGAAATCTGCACTCATGCAGGTGGCGCATGAGAAGAACATAGTGTGGTCCGAAGGACCTACGTGTGTGAATCTCAACAGCGGAGAAGAGATCGGCGACCTCCAATGCCATCAGGCAGAAGTGGATACAATACTCATCACCATCTATTACCATCTCCAAGCGACAGATGAGGATGCGGTCGTCCTTGACACTGAAGATACAGATGTCTACATTCCAGCTGCCCATGCTTCTCATCATATCCGTGGAATGTTGTGTATCAAAAGAAAGTCTACGCACGTCCTGTGTCGGCAACTTTGCAATGAGACGATGTCTCCATTCATTATTGCACTGCATGTCATGACGGGGTGTGACAGCAACTCCGGTTTCTTTGGGCACGGCAAGAAGAAGATATATGAGAAATGTGCTACCAGTGCGGAGGCCCGTGCGCTACTTCGCAGGTGTGGATCAGCCCCTCCTTTATCGCAAGAGGCTATGGTGGCTCTCAGGACATTCGTGCTTAAATATGTCTATGGAGACACCAAGAGCATTCAAGTGGCACAGGCTTGGGCACTCAAGTGGCAGAATCAGAAACGAAAATCGACCATGTGGCTGCCACCGGACAACGATTCTCTAGAGTTGCACTGCATGCGTGCTAACTACCTTGCCTTCATTCAGATGCACCATTCCCTAATCACCCACCCCTCACCTGTCGGTCATGGCTGGAGTTTGGTGAATGGCAAATGCCATGCTGTCCGTTATAGGTTTCCAGCACTCCCCCCAATACTGACTGTGGAACCATCTGAGACACAATCTGACCCAGACTCTGACGCAGAGAGTGACAATAAGTCATCCCACCCTGACTCTGAGACAGAGAGTGACAATCCTTCATCAGAATCTGACCAGTCTGATTCCGATTCTGAATGAAAGAAATGATAATGAAAACTCACGTATTTACGTAAGCACTGTACTGTATTAAGCGTTAATGTATTAAGTATTTACCTTATTGTATTAAGTACTGTATTGTGTTCAGTAATGTAATGTATTAAGTATTTACTCTATTAGTAGACAGTTAACAGATTTAAGTCATATCCCGAAGATGTAACTCTTAAGAGTGTTACATGTAATTTGGATAAATATCATTAACAAATTTTATGTTTTGTTCTTAAAGTGTTTTGTATTAAAAGTGATAACTCTGAATGCCAAAATAACATCAAAAAGGTATTGCTCACTTAAATAGTGGGCTCATATCTGGCACCCCCGTGACCATGTCTTAGGGACCAAGGTTTGAGGGTGTTTTTCTGGTCTTTTATGTCCGATGGTGGCCTGACAGTGGCCATCTTGGATTTCAAGGTAAAGATGACTTTGAATCGCAAAAATAACACCATCGAATTTCTCACCCCAAAAATAGTAGAAAAAGACCCCTCATTCACGATTGTAGCCCAACTGCTTCAAAAGTTATGGCAGATCTGATTTTTAAAATGGCCAATGGCGGCCATCTTGGATTTCGTGCTCTGGCGGAGTTAGCCCGCACTTTACAGAAGGACACCCCCGCTTATTTTTTAGTCTATGTATCAAAGACCAGAAAAACAACCTCGAACCTCGGTCCCTAAGACCTAAGATATGGTCATGGGGGTGCCAGATATGACCCTACTAACTTCAAAAGGTTTGTATTTTTTTATTAACTGAAATAAACGCATGAAATTTTTACAGTACCTTCTCTACGCATGGGGAATTAGTCCCCTTGTGCAAAATGTACTGTACATGATGTCATCTCAGATCACTAACTCTTTACACACGAACAACAAAATTTTGCAGTCCTCTGGACAGAGTATGTGTTGAAATCTAAGAAATTTCTTGTTCATTTGATGTTTTCAATTCTTTTGTTGTGTGTGGATTCTGTCTTTTAAATAACCTCACAGATAAAAGTCACAGGGGTTCAGATCTGGTGATTTTGTTGGCCATAATATTCCTTTATCATAAACCACAGGAAATCTGATGGACAGGATTTTTCCGTCGAAAGTATCGTGATCAGATAGGACATCACACAGAGCACGTTTTGCACCAGCGGAATCATTCTGTAGAGAAGGTAGAGCAAAAATTTCATGCTTTTATTTTAGTTAATAAAAAAATACAAACTTTTTAAAGTACCATGCGTTTTAAAAAAATCACCTGATATATATATATATATATATATATATTTAAAATGAATGGTGAAGTAATTGAGGAAGTACAAGAGTTTAAGTATTTGGGTCAAACTATTATCAGCTCCTTGAGTGATGACTCGGATATAAGAAAACAGTTTCGAAGCCTGTGCGCTAAAGCGAATATGACCATAAGGAACTTTCGTTTCTGTACAAGTGAAGCTAAAGACACTCTTTCGTACTTTCTGCAGTAATATATACGGTCAGCAACTCTGGGTGAATTATGAAAAAGGTTCTGGCAGAACCCTAAATTTGCTGTACAACAGGTCTTTTAGACTCTTACATAAATTACCCCCGAGATGCTCAGCTTCGCAAATGTTTGCTACCCGCAATGTCCCGAGCTTCCCGGAGGTAACAAGACGTGCTCAACACAGTCTAATGCAAAGAATTAAAAAAATCAACCAACCCGATCATCCAAGCTATCCATGAGTCCTGCCATTTATCCTCTAAGCTATGGACTTCTTGGTACGAAAACGTCTGTCTGTAGCTCCACTTAACTTCGACAGTGCAGTATTATTTCTAATCAATTGTATATATTTCTATCCTTAGTATATGAACTGTCATTGTATTAATAATATTTGTCATATGGACTATAGTTTGCCAATAAACCTTTTCATTATGGACGAAACAAGGGCGGACATCGCATGCCTCACAGAAACACATATTAAAGATTGCCAAGGAAACTACGATAACTGCGAACACTGTATCGATAAGAAAGAATTGCATATCGATGGATTCAACTTACAAAGAGCGGAAAGAACAGCGAGACGTAAAGGTGGCTGTGCTATTTATATACATGAGAATCATATGACAGAGACGGTAATAAGTAAATCCAATAGCTTCATGGAAACACTTGCAGTGAAAATAGAGAAACTGAACATGGTACTGATAGTCATCTATAGACCTCCAGTCTCTCTAACTAAAAAATTTTCGGATGCCAATGATGATATCAGAACCCTTATAAGGTCTGTAAACTCTCCATCCCCTAATATACTACTCTGCAGCGATTTTAGTTTCCCATTTATAAAATACGAAGAGGTGTGTAGAAATATAATTATACAGCAAGATAAGGGGGCACAAGAGAAGACCACGAATAAGCAAAAATGCTGATGGCTCTCACAAACGACTTTATACTGACACAGGAGATAACAGAAAATACCAGAAAAAATAACTCCCTAGATCTGGTATTCACGAATAACACGAACTTGATTGCTGATATAAAAATAACCCCAACTATTATCTTAGACCACAACATAATCGAGTTATTAACAAATATGGCGATAACGTTAAAAGAAAATACACATACGGAAAAAGAAAATTTGGGGCTTTTAACTTAAACTCCAAGGCCATAAATTGGGAAGAAATTAGATTACACATGGCCGAAATAGAGTGGAGAGCAGTTTTAGAGAATAAAACAAATGAGGAAATGCTAACAAACTTGGAAGAAAAGACGCCGAGAATTTAAAAAAAATATGCTCCGAAAGCACAGCCAAAAGGAAAGAGGAACTGGCTAGAGAGGCAAAAGAGAAGAATATTCCGCAAAAGAGAGTAGAGGCGAAGTTAGCTAATTGTGGAGACAGCAATGGCAGGAAAGTAATACGAGAAAAACTGGAGAGTATGGATAGGGAAATACAAACCCTGATTAAGGGTCATACAGAGAGAGAAGAAGAAAAGGCGGTAGAAGCAATAAAGGAAAATCCAAAATGCTTCTATAGCGATGCGAAAAGGAAAACAAAAACGCGCGCTACTATCTGGCCCTAAAGGAAAGGAAATAATGATCAAACGGACGATCTAAAAGAAATATGTGAAACATTGAGAGCCAGTATGAATCAGTCTTCAGTACCACAAAAAGTGACAAAGCGATACCTGACAGAGAGACAATCTTCAAGGAGAAATTGGAAGGAGATTGTACGTGGGCGGTCAGAAAATAAGTTTACACGGCGTATAATTTCGTAACTAAAGGACCTACATTGATTATGTTTGTATCAGGTACTGGAACAGTACCCTGTCATTTCTGCAACGATATTCCGAGTCTGTCAGTGGTCAAGAATTTCTCGAGCGCATTGTCACAGGAGACGAGACATGGGTTCATCACCGTACTCCGGAAACAAAACGTGCCAGCATGGATTGGAAACACCCTGGGTCCCCGCGACCGAAGTAGTTCAAGATTGTGAGGTCCACTGGCAAAGTGATGGTTACCGTGTTTTGGAACCACAAAGGCGTTTTGCTCGCAGACTTCATGCAAAAAGGCGCAACAATCAATGCAGCTGCATATTGTTCAACACTGGAACGTTTACGAGCGGCCATTAAACGTAAACGTCCTGGACTGCTCCGTAGGGCAGGGCACTGTTCCAGTCGAGCCGCCATGTTCAACTGACTCATATAACCAATGTACGGTAGATGGCAGCCGAATCGACGTGCAGTGTTGCCAACAATGATTAACGAATTCACCTGATACAAATATAATCAATGTAGGTCCTTTAGTTACAAAATTATACGCCGTGTAAACTTATTTTCTGACCGCCCCTCGTTTAACAGACTTTGATTTTACTACAGAAGATGTAGCGAGAGCTATAGGAAAGCAGCAGAGTAAAACAGCATAAATATGCTTGCAGGACGGCAAATAACACCGGTCTGCATAAAAATCGATTTCTTTATTTTGAGTTGTTATTCTGAAGCAGTTCGCTGAGCTGAATTAAAAAATGCTACCAGTTTTTTTTCTATCACCCACAGTTTTAAAGTTATTAGCAAAACAATTTTGGGGCGTTTTGTAATTTTTTACCTTTTTTATCTTTAATTGATTTCGTTTTTTCAGATAGATAATTCTAACATTACGTCTTTAAAATTTTAATAATGGCTTCTAGAGAATGTACCCATAGTCCAGACATATTTTGTTATATTTGTGGTCGGTATGTTGTTGTAAAACAAAGGACAAATGTAACGACCTTCATTAAGAGAGCTTATCATGCTTATTTTGGAATTAAATTAGGAGATGAAGACAAAAGTTGGGCTCCACACAAGATTTGTCTTAAGTGTGTTGCGGCACTAAGGAATTGGAGCAAAGGTAAAAAGAAAAGTTTGCCATTTGGGATCCCTATGGTATGGCGCGAGCCTAGAAACCATACCGACGACTGCTACTTCTGTTCTTGCAATGTTAAAGGTTATAATGCAAAGAATAAAGAGAGCCTTCAATACCCAAGTCTTCCATCTGCAATAAGGCCGGTACCCCATGGTCCAGAAGTTCCTATTCCCCGCCCACCCGAGAGTCTGGATCAATACAATTCAGATTCTGATTCAGCTCCAAATCCAGACAATGATGATGTTTATGAACAGCCAACAGCTGACCGAGATCCTCCTAAACCATTAACCCAAGCCGAACTAAATGACTTAGTCAGGGATTTGAATCTGCCTAAGAACTCTGCAGAACTTTTGGGGTCTAGATTGCAGGAGAACAATTTATTGGCATCCGACACATACTTCGCTTGGTACAAGTAAAGAAGGTAAATATATTTTGTTTCTTTCAGTTATTTTTTTATTCTTTCATAAACAAGCAATATGGTTGTCCAAGAGCTAGGAGCTATTTAATTCTGCTTTAATTAGGTTTTACTCTATCACCTAAAGATTTCGTGCTGCAAGGGGTGTTGTAATAACTCATCTGTCCCCAAATGTTAACCACCCATTGATGGGAGGGGAGAGAGTATTTTGCTGGGAACGGGACTGGTTGTTATATTAGGTCATCCCATAAGTAATGCGGCATTTTAAATTTTTTTTTTTTTTTCATTTTTATAATTATTTTACGGATAGAAATCAAACAACTCTTTGAAGTTATTTATATTTAAATAAATATTTATTTAAATATAAATAACTTCAAAGAGTTGTTTCATTTCTATCCGTAAAATAATGATAAAAATGGAAAAAAAAAAAAAATTAAAAAATGCAGCATTACTTATGGGATGACCTAATATATATTTACCCTACATTATTATGTAAGCGTTACTGTAGTCTATAACAACAAAATTTATGGTTTAGCATGTGCAATCCAATGTTGGTCTCGATAAGATGGTTCACATTTGGGGATAAATGGGGGATTTATGACACCCTGTAGTAAGAAAACCATACGTGATAGGGAAACACTAACTATATTTTTGAGATCAGCGCACTCAAATTATATAGAATCACCAACTAGTTTGTAAAAATCGATCGACAAGTTTTCAAATGTGTACTGGTGTAATTCGAATGCATTGTTTAATTACATATATAGATATAATCATAGTATTAATTGGGAGAGTTCTAAAGTTCTTGTTAAAAATAGAGACATAACTGAAAAGAGCGTTCTGGTTTGTGCATTTATATACGTTATAAATAATTTCAATAATAGTTCCGGGAACGTAAAAAATGGACCACATCTTGTTAAAATATATTTTTCCTTTAAATAGTACTTCAGTTTTTTTGCTAATCTTCCATATTTTGTTTACGCTGCGCAGTGATATATATTTTCAGCTTCTTGCCTTTTCTCTTTATTTCCTGCCGAGGTGTACTGTTAAATACCGAAAGACCTTGGAATCGCTTTTCATTTTTCCTTTAGGGTGTGTATCGTATGTAAATATATGTATCACTGCATAATGATACCTACATTATACACTATATACACATTACCTACACTATGAAATACACTATAAAATAAGTTACAGTATGTACTCGTAGCTATTAATTTACAGACAGGCCAGTATTCAATGTTTAGTGTGACCTCGAGTACGGATGATCGTTTCATATCTCGAAGAATCAAACCAACCAGAGCTTGTCGCCTTTCTTTTTGAATTGTTTATCATTGCGAATGAATTTCCTTTGCTTTACTTATCCTAACTGGAAGACAAAGTTGAAGGTAGTTCTAATGAGTGTGACAGAGTACATTACTCCTTACGTAGTTCAAGAACTGAGAATCACAAAGAAAATGGAAATTTGTGTTCGCATATGAATCTTTATAAAATGCAATAAAAGCTGTCAAATTCTAAAAGAATTTTCCGGTAAACATTGGACAGATGAACTGGAATAATTTTATTTACTATATAATAAAGGATTGTAAGGTAATTCTTTTCTTGTTTCCTCTCCATAACTCATAATTTGTTAAAATACTTTATTAAATTTTCTTGCAACTACATTTGGTCTAGATTCATAACCATTCCGTAGAATTTTAGTGCTGTTTCTCGGAAGAATATCATACAGATGTATTATAAATACATTAATTATGACTTTTATTAACAATATTCCCATGAAATAATGCATCTTATTAGAAAATACGCCTATAAAAATATTTTCACTATAAATTCTTTTGTATTGTACAAGTTAGTATATAAAAGAAAAAAAAAGAAAAACCAAAAAGGTGCTCGTAAAAGAAAAAATTCTTCTGGTAATATTTTGCCAAATAAAAATTAATTTCATTTGCACATAAAACACCATTTTACATATGGATTTTTCATTGCCCGCGGGATATGTCTTTGTTGTACAGTGCTTACAAGAAGTCTCACGCTTCTGTCTCGTCCCAAGCTAGTCTGTTAGGTATAAAATGGGCGGTCCTTAAGGCAGCGGAGGTGTGTTCGGATTGGTGCACATAACTGCTCTAACACAATCAATGACGTCCATTATTACGTCACTTCTGCTACATTTTAGTGTTTAAAATACAAATGATTAAGAAGCAGAATCGAGCAAGTTTCGGGATGTTGGGATGGTTATGGAGCAATCCTAGTCATCATAATATTAGCTGGGCATTACATTATACCGTCTCAATATATACTGTAGACTATAGAGAACGACTAATTCGGCAAATATCCCAAATCATGACATACCTAAGTTATTTTGACGCAGTTCTAAATTATTTGCTCAAATGCAATTATTGATATTAAGTAATTGTTGGGAATTGTTGTCAATATTGTTGTTTGTGATATACAGTATATCCTACGTGAAGAATCTAATGACCAAATTCCTCAGTGAACCTCTCACGCGCTCGCATTTCGAGGAAGTCACGGTCGTCTCACTAATAGATAGTTTATCCATTGTTTTAAGTGGTAACCTATTAAACGAATTATGTTAAACCTATTCCATCTTATGAAAGTCATTAGTCTAAAGCAGTGGTATTCAAACTTTTCCTTGGCGTACCCCTTTAGTTTGTTTTTTTATTATGGCGTACCTCCTCTCCCTCAGTTTCCAAAATAAAAATGTTATTATACAATTTACACAGAATGTGAAGCTATCAAACGATCTTTATTTACGACCACCTAATTATTAGATGAATATATATATATATATATATATATATATATATATATATCATAGCATTTTAATTATACAATTTACATTTTACACAACTCAAGCAATTTACACAATTTTGACTCAGGCAAATATTAGAATCTAATACAGTTAATTAGAAATCGTCTGAGCTTTTAAAATATATATTTTAAATACTTGCAAGTAATTAATGCGATGGGTGGGACTGTTTGTCACTAGCAAGTTGTTCTATTCGCGGACGGACATTTGTGAGTGCCATTATGAGGCAAGCTTCTGGATGTAGGCGGTTTCTTTCTTTCGACTTGATAGCTGTCAGTGCCGAAAATCCCTTTTCACATAAATAGGTGGACGGGAATGGAAGTAGTTTGTTGATAGCAAATTCACTTAATTCTTTGTATTCAATATGGGCCAATTTCCAAAACTCGGAGACAGAAAAGTCATTGAATTTATGTTTAAGTGAGCTGTCAGGTGCCAATTCAATCAATTGTTCTTTTAAACGAGCGGGAAGCTCCGCATTAGACACAGCAAGGTTCGAAAACGGATTCGTTATCCATTCACTTTGTGGGGAATCTCTATTAATACATGGAAAGTAATGCAAAACTGATTCACGAAGGCTCACTAAATACTTCTTTATAATATTCATAACTGAGTCACTGAAAAGAAACTCGTTTTCGTGACAGAATTCGCTGAATATTTGGAAAGGTGTGGTATTATTGTCTTCTATGCACTTTATCCAGTATAAAACTTTCCCAAAAAATCCCTTGACTTTTTCTTGTGCCTGCAATATATTTTTGTCATACCCCTGAAGTTGAAGATTAAGTTCGTTTAATTTGGTGAATATATCTGCCAAATAACTCAGTTTACAAAGCCACTCCTCATTTTCTATAAATTTTAATAAGTCTGAATTTCGGCTGTTAAGTAAACTTCTCACTTCATTCCTAAGTTCAAAAAGTCGTGTTAATACCTTTCCTCGTGAGAGCCAGCGCACTTCAGTGTCCACAAGCAACTGAGTATGATTTTTGCCCATCTCCTCACAAAGAATTTTAAAGGGGTGTGAATTCATTGCTCGAGACTTGAGATAATTTACTATTTTTACAGCATCGTACGATTCGTACCAATTTGTACCAATATCGGGTAATTTAATAATAATTTAAATAAAATATTAAAATATAAAAATATAAAATAATTAATATTAAATAATTTAATAATAACTTATACCAATGTTGAGTTAAATTTATAATTAAATATTAATATTATAAATAAATGATTATAATATATATTTAAAAAAAAATTTAATGATAGATGATAATTATAATTGTATAAATTCATTTCATAATTGATTAACCAACTTGCTTGTTTTTGCAGCAGAGCTTACGTACCCTCAGGAAACCCCTCGCGTACCCCCAGGGGTACGCGTACCCCGGTTTGACTACCACTGGTCTAAAGCAAGACTGGTGGGCCGTGAATCAGAGAAATTTGCATTTGATTTGTTCATCGTAATTATTACGTAATACAGTATACTGTATATAGTAGTATATAAGAGTTTATTGGTAGCATATCATATGACAATTCCCATAAACATGTGATGACCTCGATGTTGCCAGTTTTTATTTTTTTCCTGAAACTATTACCTTCTCATAGTTTGTTTCAACAATGCATATATTATCATCTCCACGAGCGTAGACATTGCAAGAAAAGATTCTAACTAAGGATAAGTAAAGTTCTTTCATGGTCACAATATATACTTTTATAGATGTCAAACATAAAAATATAATAAAATTCTATATTAACATAAATATATATTCGATACACATTTACGTCATGGCTTTAACATCAGTATTTCGTATAGCTTCCTCCAGCATCAATAATTTCTTGCAATCGTTGCGGCATAGAAGAGGCCAGATTGTAGGGAATGTTTGGTGTTCGGCGTAAGCTCTCCCAACTATTCCTCGTGTGAGCTAAAAGTGCTTCAAATGTTCTTTCATTGCGTTGCTCCCATTCGTTAATCATTATTGCCCAAAGGTTTTCAATCGGATTCAAATCAGGAGAACGTGGTGGCAGAATTAGATTAATAATCTCTGGGTGATCTTCGTACCACGCTCTCACAACGTTACTCCTATGAATGGGACTGTTATCTTCCATTAAGTAAAATGGTTCCGGTGCTGGAACCAGATACGCACGAACACTGGGTAGCAGCACCTCTTCCAGTATCTGGCAATATTGCTGTCCAGTAAAGCGTCCATCTACTTGAGTCAATTCTCCGACACCATAGCCAGACATCCAGCCCACACACACGAGATTGATGTGACCACTACGTTTGCTCGGGAAAACATTTCCTTCTTCATAGCGTTTTCCGCGCTGCCTCCAACAATGCAGGGAACCATGACTATCTGTTGAAAATGTTTTTTCGTCACAGTACACAACTTTTCTCCAGAATTCTTCCTCCTGCGGCAAGTATTGCAAGGCAAATCCCATCCGCGCCTCTTTATGCTCAATCGTCAATGCAGGTTTTATAGCTGGACGGCGAGAAAAATACCCTGCCTCGTGAAGTCTGTTGTTCACTGTATTTGCGCTACAACGAAGGTTCAGGTGTCTGTAAATATGCGTCGCTGGAACAAACGGATGCTCTCTGGCATGATTAACAATCGCAGCATCTTCCTTTGAGATGTTGAACGCGGAGGACCAGACCTCGGCAAAGTAGCGATTGAGTTTTCTGCTTCATACCGATGAATCCACCGTTCCACAGTGCTTCGATGAACGTCTAGTCGTCTTGATATTTCTCTTATTGGCACACCATATTCATGCAATGTCACCATTGCTCCCCGCATTGCCTGGGTCGTCTCGTGGTGCACAGACGGCCTTTCCATCTTTGTGTAAATGGCTTATGTGAAGCGTGCTGGGACGATAAAGGAAATGAGGATACCATGCACCCCTTCTGAAATTGATTTCGGTTGTGAAGGGTACCAACCCTTCGAATGGTAATAATAATCAGCCAATTTCCTATTTTGTTGAACATATGCATAAAAAATTCGTCTTAAAAGCCAAGGATCCAAAGATTGTCAGCAATAGTTTATATCCCAACTGAATATAGTCAGCCATCAACAGTATAATCATATTTTATTTCCATAACTACTCATGACTACTCTGTCATAGTAAATAACCTTATTATGACTTAGGTAGTAGTGGTAATTCTGAGTGGCGGCCTCTAGCCACATACGTTAAACCTATCAGTGCGTCTAAGACCAGACTTCTGTTTCTGTCAATTCATTGTTAGTTTAAGGTATTTTGCTCTTTGTCTTTCTAGGTCTAGGGCATTAAAATAAATATTTGAGTTTGTGTTTAGCATTTCCTCCTCCCTTCGTAATTCCCCACCCAACCTCGTTTCCTTCGACATAGCAACGCTTACCTCCATCCTCATTCCACTTCCTTCATTAAACCTATTATCGCTTTTACTGTCCCTTCCTTCCATCCTTCAATGCCAGCGTTCTTAAACCTAGCACATAAATTATATAATATGGAATCTAACACCTTAGATCTCTACGCATTCATGTTACTTGAAGACGCCTGTGTCTTAGGGGAATCTAAGTGTTGAGAGTGGGCTTGAGGGGTAGTCTATAGATTATTACAGATGACCTTGAACGCTCCAACTATTTAAAAATGATTATTTATTACGCACATCATATGGCATAATACACACATGAATTTAAGTATCTCTTACACCGTTAGAGCAATTATGTGCACCAATCCGAACACACCTCCGCTGCCATAAGGACAGCCCATTTTATACCTAACAGACTAGCTTGGGACGAGACAGAGGCGCGAGACTTCTTGTAAGCACTGTACATTGAACTGAAAAATTTGTTACATAAAATTGACGGTAATTTTGAGAATAAGAAACCTTAAAGAAATTTAATAGGAGAGTTCCAGGTGAAAACAGAAATTTAATCTCGCAAAAAGAGCTCTTTATAGGAATAAAAATGGGGAAAAATTTTTACTCCATATTTTTATAACACCAGATATATGTGGAACTGAAATTGTAGAAATATTTTTGTAATATATATATATATATATATATATATAAAGAGAGAGAGAGAGAGAGAGAGAGAGAGAAGAGAGAGAGAGAGAGAGAGAGAGAGAGAGAAAGTGAGTGAGAGAGAGTGAGACTAGATCAATCTTATAAGAAACGATCTCTTTGTATTCATCTATTTCGCTTTCCTGTGACAAGTTGAATCCCCAAAGAATGGAATCATTGAAAAACATGGAGATTTCTTTGTCATATATAAATTTTGAACTAGAATTTCATACTTTATCGTATTTTTTCATTAGAAACTGACATTTAAAAATTTAAACATATTTAAATATTAAGGTAGTACAGTATTTTCATTATTTTTTCCAACTGTTTCGCAGTACTTTTCTATGATACTTCCTTTAATCTCCGTTAAGTGTTTAATAGCCTGATGAAAGAGTTAGGGCATGCATTATGTAACCATTAGGACTTTCGTGAGAGTTTTGTTTTGTACACAGTCTGTTTTTGGAACAAGCAGCAATTTTTTAAAATTTTATGCCCTTTAAATTTTCATTATGTAAATTTGATATTCGTCAGTGTTGTTAAGTTTTCGAAGAAATTTCATTCACTTAGTCGAGTAGATGCTTTTCCTTTTAAGTTTACTTTTCTTTGGCTAATCCTTTCAAGTCATCCCCCCCCCCCCGTAACTTTAAACTAACTTTTGCCTAACTTTACCTGCCTATACTTAATGTGGCTTTTAACTTGTCCGCACAATTTTATCAATGTTGTGTAATTTGTTAGAATAAAATTTGGAACATTATAACACAATATACCTATAATTACACATTTATGATTAATTAAGAGCTGCAGGTGATCATACAATCTCATTAAGCCATTAGTGCTGAGGGTCACTTACTGATTTTGTTCTGGATAACGCCATACGATTTTATTCACTCTCGGGAAAGACCTCTCGGCATTAATGGGTTAAACAAACATCGTCTAACCCATTAGTACCAAGCGTCACTTTACTGATTTTGGTCTGGCTAACGCCAGACAATTTTATTCAGTCTCGGGAAAGACCTCTCGGCATTAATGGGTTAAAAATAATACAGCATTAATCTAAATATTTGGATTTACACTAGGTGAAAATAAGTATTTTGTGCCTTATACGGAAGATACATTTAAAAAAACGTGTGTTAAAACCGCCTTAAGTTACACTAGATACATTTTATTTAAAATATTTAGAGAAGTCTCAAAACTGCATGAAGTAAAAACGTCGAAGATTTGCTAAAATAATATTAACAAGGGTGCTAAATGACGAGAATGAAGCGACAAGCATAAAACTACTGAAGTTGAGAATAAAGTGAATCGGATGAAAATTAGCAGTAACATAATGACAACAGTGCATAGTAGCAAATTTGTGGGTTTCAGGAGTGGGATAGCTTAAAATGAAATTTTAAATTTTAGGATAATGTTAACCTGTTTTAATAGGTAGGGGCAAATGGACCAGAAATGAAATAGGGGCTGAAATAGCGTACTGCAGGTTCTTTTCTTATTTTAGAAAAATAAAAAAATACCATCGTCATTACAAAACACAGCTTATATACCTGGTATTTTCATACGTGGTAAGATTGCACTAACAACATCAGCACCATTTGGGCACTTGGTATGAAGACAAATTGGTGTCCAGTATTACAGAAGAGCACGCTTTAATTTTGACATGTTGAAAGGTGATTTAATAGAATTAAGAAACTGGTTCAGTAAGAATAACTAAATTAATCCATAATGTGAACAAGATGTGTGTTTCCCATGGAAGATTTTAACAATTTATAATTCTGAAACCCATGAAAACCGTTTGTTAGCATGTTACCAAACCATATACAGAAAATATATTAGTGTCTTATATAAGATGGACAGCACGAAAGTAATTTCTTATTTTATTTCTCACTAAATATAATTTCAATTACATGGAATATATATATATATATATATATATATATATATGTGACAGATATAAAGTAAATATGGTAAAAAAAAAATTTAAAATATATAATATATATATATATATATATATATATATATATATATTATATATATATATATGCCTTGAAAAGTGGACGCTCAATTCTGCCAGTTGAAGCTTAAGTTTTGGTTTTTGGCTAAAAATATAATAGTTACCCCTTTTTCTTTAATGTATTCAATCTGACGAAGGCAGCGAGTCTTTTGCTTATATTGAGGTTCTAAATGTAGCAGGGCTAGGCTGCTTTAAACCCTAGAACCTGTCCCAAAGCTGGATCCTATCTGCTTTGCAGATAGCTGGTGAGGGAAGCTATATTTTTAGGACCTCTTTGCGAGTGACCCGTTGCCCACGTCGGGCTAGCATCATGAAAAAGGAAAAACTATAGTATTTGTCATTTACCATTACTTATTCGGACTATAGTGGATTTAATTTTCCTAGAAGAGTTCCTTGTTCCATGCACGATCTGTGTGTATTATATATATATATATATATATATAATATATATATATATATATATATATATACAGGGTGGGCCGAAAGTCTGGATCCATACGAAAATATTTATTTTAATACAAATTACAACAAATGGTAAATACTTAAAATGAATATCAACTTTAACTCGTAAATGCGTATCCGTGATACTGTACAGTAAGTAGTTCGTACTCCAGTATAAATACTCAAATACTTTTTTTATTTCAGCCCAGAAATGGCTTCGAATCTAACAGAAGACCGGGTAGAACTTGTGCTCATGTACGCAAGACAGGGCGCTACACACAGAGAAGTTGCTACCGAATTCAATAGAAATCATCCTGATAAGCATCCAGTAACACATGCGACTGTTGGCAAGTTGTTTAAACGTTTCAAAGAAACAGGAAGTGTACATGATCGACGGCGTTCTGGTCGTCCAAAAACTGCAACTGATGAAAATACCTCTGCAATGGTATGTGAAACTTTAACGAATAGTCCAGTAAAGTCAACAAGAAGATTATCAAATGAAACACGCATCTCGAGAACGTCAATTCGAAGAATTATTAAAAATCATAAATTCCATCCCTAAGTGTCTCGATGTCAGAGGCCGCCAATTTGAGCATTTGGTATAATTTGTTGTTTATACTGGAGTACGAACCACTGTACAGTACCACGGATACGCATTTATGAGTTAAAGTTGATATTCATTTTAAGTATTTACCATTTGTTGTAATTTATGTATTAAAATAAATATTTTCCTATGGATCCAGACTTTCGGCCCACCCTGTATATATATATATATATATATATATAAATTTAAGCAGAAAGCCACAGACAAGAAGGAAAGAAACATCCATCAAGTTGGAAAGGGACTATTTTGTATATTGCAACGTTTCAAGCACAAACTATGCTCATCCTCAGGCAAAAATTCTAAAAAGTTAAAAACATAATATTAAAAGCCATAATGACATTAACCAAATAAAATAGGGAAAAAATCCACAAGTATTAAAAACAGTCACTAAAAATTCTAGAAAGTTACAATTAAAAACCATAATGACTATTATAAAACAAAAGCGAACAATTAACAAGCTTTAAAACAATGAAAGTGACACTAAAAACGAACAATGAATAACAACTATAAAATACAAAATGTAAAACTAAAAAAACTAAAAATTCACAGGCTATCTTTTAAAACACTAAAAAATTAAAAACCCACACTAAAAGGAACACACCTTAAGTCTAAGCAGCACAGATTCCGAGGCAAAACTAAAAAAACAGAAGCATCTAAAACCAAGTAAAGGTTGGTTGTTCAAGATGTTCAGTTTAGACGGAGGGGAACGGATGAAATATCAGAGTTAAGCGAAGGGGAGAGAGTTTTAATATACAGAGATTCTAAAAGTCTTAACGTTTGCTCACACGGAGCGGAATCTAAAATGTTAAAATTAGCTAAAGTTATATCGACTTTGCATAGAACAACATGGCTGCGTATAGCTGAAGCTTCTTTAGTTTTCAAAGGTTTGTCAGTTCTATGGCTTATGCCCATATGGGCACAGAAACGCGACTCGAGGCTCCGCACAGTGCTACCAATATAGCTCCGATCACATCGGGGACACTTGAATTCATAAACGACAGCACTGCGCAGAGCATCCGATACACGGTCTTTAACATTAAAATATGAGCCAATAGAACGACGGTTAACAAATACTAGTTTAAAATCTATTTGACAATAAAATTTACTAAGAAGTGGCAGAAGGTTATTACGGCAATAGGAATTCAGATATCCCATTTCTGGGAGCACAAGATAATATACATTTTTAGGAACGTTAAAATTATACTTTTTAGGTTTGTAAATGTTAACTAGAAATCTATTGATAGCGCTTTCTACAATCTGCAAAGGATAGCCATTATTCACAAAATATTCACAAAATATTTTCCTTCTTGTCTGTGGCTTTCTGCTCAAATTGAAATTGAAGCTTGCCAGAAGCGGCCTTCACCAATATATATATATATATATATATATATATACTGTATATAATAAATATAAACTGAAAAGTAAGAGGCATTACTTTCGTACCGACCCTCGTGTTTTTGATGGATATCACTATTTTCACCCTTCCTCTATCCGTGGTTTGGGTTATAATGACCTTACAACACTAGAAGTATGGTTGAAAACCTTATGAAGCGAACTACTTTTTTCACCTCTATCGCCAGCTGGGATCTGCCGCCCAGATGTGATGCGCGTCTTAAGGCCCCAATATCCCGTTCAACTGGTGGGAAGTGACGGGGATGGGGGTGGGACGCTTGGTCTCTGGGTGGCGGGAACAGCAGGAGGAGCGCGAGCCAATGAAAACATGGCAGCCACGCCGCTCTGCTTTCTGATTAGCCACCTGCTCCACGTGCCGAGAGGGACACGACACAAACATCCCGCCAGTACCTTAAGACTCGCGTTGCTGTTAGCAGGCGTTCTGTGTTCGTGCTCATATTGCTGAATATTTCGTGGATTATTCGATTCACCCGGCTTCTAACTATTATCAACGTGTGCAGCAATGTCTCACAGTGCTAGTGATAGTGATGAAAAATCAGTGGAATCATTCTGTGCCAGAAATCGCACCCGAAGTTCGGCATAATAAGAAAATCAAAAAATAAAAAAAAATATATATAAAATATAAAATATGAAAATCTATTCCAAAAACTCATCAACATCTTCATTAGCATAGAACTCTAATTTAGCCAAAAATGAACGTTCTAGCTCAATTAATAACAGATACTATTGCCAGAATATTACTGAACTTTGGAGGCGATTTCTGGCGAATTTTAATTTCGGCGCTTAGGTACCTTAAGACGCGGGACCCCTCATATATACTGTGTATATATATATATATATATATATATATATATGTGTGTATGTGTGTGTGTGTGTGTGTGTGTGTATGTTATAATGTACTGTTATAATGTTTCAGACCAACAAAGACCCTAGGATCTACTCATGGCTGGTCTACCTAACTGTGTTCGTAATTGTGTATTGTGCATGTCCTCCGTGGTGGCGGAGGGGACCTACAATTTTACGTGGGTTCCGAACCACAAGGAACATAAGAACATAAGAAATTTTTATAGTGGGCACACTAGGGGCCACTTCGGCCCATCGAGGTGGCTGCACTATGTAAAAACTGCCTGTACATTGGCAACAACCAATTTTTACAAAACTAAATAATTATCAATTTAAAACTAATTAATTATCAATTTAAAACTAAAGATAGAATCTCTAGATCCAGAGGATCAAGTCATAATAGAATACTATCCACAAATGTGTTACACTATATCTATTTATAACTGACATGCAAATATATCAGATCCAAAGAATCCAGTCAATTTCATTACGGTATCCATCAATACCAGTACCTTGCCAACGAAAAATAAGTCACGGTCCATATCAATTGCGGAATAAGTCACAATTTACAACTATATACATTACAATATATATACTTAGGAGGAAAAGTGTAGGTGTGGCTGTAAAGACGGTACAGTAATGTCGAATGTGTGTACACCCATTTTGGGTCTCCCATTTAAAGGTGAGTTTTTCAATACCTCACAGTACTATCGGGGGCACCGCTCGGCAGAGGGATCTCTTTAAATAGGGTGTGTAAGGACAGAGAATATCCCCTAACCCAAGATGCTGCCTCCCTATATCCCACAACACTTGTGTTGAGCTGTGGGATCTATCGCCTAAATGTACATAATATATATGAAATAAAATAGTACCATTCATGCAATAAAAATGGGCTTAAACACTATCACAAGATGTCCCTCGCAGACATCAAACTATCCAACCTTCTTTTGAAAGAAACAATTGCATCTGAAGTCACCACTTCTTCTGTCAGACTGTTCCAAAACTTAATTACTCTGTTTGTAAAACTATGTTTTCTTAAATTTGTTCAACATCTTGGCTTTAATAATTTCATACTATGACCTTTAGTCTGGTTATTGTGATCTTTAACGAAAAGAGAATCAAAATCTATCTTATCCAACCCTTAATTTTACTATCTTAAACTATACCCAATCTATCAACATATGCGTCTAATCGATTTTTAAACATGTTTATAGACGTGCTACTAATTACTTCTACCGGCAAACTATTCCAGCTATTTACTATTCTATGCGTAAAAAAAGTTTTTGGCAACTGCTATCTCGAACTTTCTACTTGTCAACTTACACCCATTATTTCTAGTCCTATTGTATTGAGATATTTCGAAAAAGCTATCTCTATCTACAGTACATCATCGAACCCATTCAAAATTTTGAAAACCTGGATTAGATCACCCCTTAGCCTCCTAGTCTCGAGTGTAGTCAATTTTAACTCCCTAAGCCTATCCTCGTACGACTTTGACCTAAGCGACAGAATCATCTTAGTTGCTCGTCTTTGAACTCTTTCGATTTTGTCTATATCTTTGCGCATATGCGACTTCCAAAATTGGATCGCGTACTCCAAATGAGGTCTAACTAATGATTTATAAAGAGAAACTATAATATCGCGCGATTTGTACTCAAAATTCCGAGCTATAAAACTTAACACTTTGTTCGCTTTATTGACTGCTGCTGTACTTTGTTTCGCTACTTTTAAATCACCAGTGACTATAACTCCTAAATCTTTTTCCTGCTCTACGCTTATCAACTCTTTCACTGACATACTATACGCAAAACTACCGTTACGCGAACCTATATGAAAAATTTTGCACTTATCCACGTTAAATCTTATTTGCCATGTGACTGACCAATCAACGATTTTATTCAGATCATTCTGGATTTTACCTCTATCTTCGTCATTAATCGCTCTACCACCCAGCTTCGTGTCATCCGCAAACTTTGAAACTGTGCTGACTAGGCCGACATCTAAATCGTTAATATATATAAGGAAAAGCAAGGGGCCCAATACAGAACCCTGATGAATGCCACTCGCTACATTAGCCCAACATGACTTCGCTCCATCAACGATCACCCTCTGTTTCCTACCTCGCAACCACTCTTCTATCCAATTTATTACTACACCCCTGATTCCATAAGCCTTAGTTTTCTGAATGAGTCTTTTGTGCGGTACGGTGTCAAACGCTTTGAAAAAATTCTAAAACATTAGTTAAGCAAGATTTGTTTCGCCTAAAACCGTGCTGCGTATTACTAACTAAGTTATGCAATTATATTCTAAGTGTTCAACTATACGATCCCTAATTATTGATTCCAGTATCTTACCTACAACAGACGTTAAACTGATTGGCCTATAATTTCCCGCCGCACCTTTATCGCCTTTCTTAAAGATAGGTGTTACGTTTGCTAACTTGAAATTATCTGGTTCGCACCCCTCAGAAATAGACGCATTAAAAATCTTTGTTAGCGGCACAACAATGCTATCTTTTAATTCTTTTAGTTGTATGGTATATATGGAATCCGGCCCCGGTGATTTACGCGTTTTCATTTTATCAATATAGCGCATTACCTGCCCTTCACTAACCAAATTATTATCCAAAATATTACAATTATCAAAAGTCCCTGACTTTCGGAGGGCTCAGTCCCTGATTTTCGTAGGGCTAATTTTGATAGTTTTGCGGATAGGATGAGAGTAGTGGACTGGGATAACTTATTTATGGGTAATGACACAAATTTGCGTTGGGTAGCGTTTAAAGAAAGTTTTAGGAATATTGAAAGGGAGTTTATTCCTCGTAGGCCCAAGCGCGTTAGAAATCGTGGTAGGCCGAAGTGGTGGAGTAGGGAATTAGGAGAGTTTATAATAGAGCGTAATAGAGCGTATAGACTTAGTAAGCGCAATGGCACGGCAGCTAACTTTAATAGATATATCGAGCTTAGACGTCAGGTTAAAAGATCAGTTAGGAATGCTAAGCGTAATTTAGAGATACTTATAGCTGCGGATAGTAAACATAATCCCAAAAAGTTTTTTGAATACGTAAATAATCGTAAGCCGGTAAAAGATAACATAGGCCCTCTAGTAGGGTGGATCGATTTTACATTTTTTTCGATTTCCATATTCTAATAGAGAAAAACTTGCGCATGCATGAGAAAATAGCCTCTGCAAAATCTTAGCTTAATAGGTAAACATCTTCTGCCCCCGGCAGAGCGATGAAAATCATATTTTAGTAGTCAAAAACGTAGTTTTAAACCCTAGCCTAGAGTCATAAAATTTTGCGTGTGTGTTATTTCATGCCTAAGCAACGATATAAATGCTATGGGAAATATATAAATGCATTATTTAAGACAAAGAGCCGATCTGAAAATATGTATAATATACATATTTTCAGATCGGCTCTTTGTCTGAAATAATGCATTTATATATTTCCCATAGCATTTATATCGTTGCTTAGGCATGAAATAACACACACGCAAAATTTTATGACTCTAGGCTAGGGTTTAAAAATACGTTTTTGACTACTAAAATATGATTTCCATCGCTCTGCCGGGGGCAGAAGATGAATACCTATTAAGCTAAGATTTTGCAGAGGCTATTTTCTCATGCATGCGCAAGTTTTTGTCTCTATTAGAGCTTCTGACGCTCAGGCGATGGCGGGTATTTTCAATAACTTTTTTGCGACAGTTTTTACCGTTGAAGACGTAAATAATGTCCCCGACGTTGACGATATCATTCCATTTAGTAGCGAGACTATTTTAGATGAAATAACTGTTTACGAGGCTGAGATTGCGCATTATATCGATAGGCTAAAAGTTAGCAAGGCTCCAGGCCCTGACGCTTTTTATCCTGGACATTTGAAAGATTTGAAAGACGTTATCGTAGGCCCCTTAACGAAGATTTTTAATCAGTCACTCGAAACGGCGATTATTCCTGAAGACTTCAAATTAGCTAACGTCACGCCTATTTTTAAAAAAGGCGACCGCGCGGTAGCTAGCAATTATAGGCCAATTAGCTTAACGTCAATTGTCGGTAAACTTTTGGAATCCGTAGTTAGGGATCGTATCATCGATCACTTAGAAAGTAGAGATTTGATTAATAGTAGTCAGCACGGGTTTCGACGCCATAGGTCTTGTTTAACTAATTTGTTAGAATTTTATAACGAAGTAGTGCGCGAATACGATAAGCATAGGGCAGCTGACGTTATTTATTTAGATTTTAAAAAGGCGTTCGATACAGTTCCGCATAGGAGACTAATTGCGAAGGTTAAAGCGCACGGTATACGCGGTCAGGTAGCTAACTGGTTAGAAGAATGGCTTCGTGCTAGGAGGCAGAGGGTCGTAGTTAATGGTAGTGAATCGGGGTGGTTAGATGTAGGTAGTGGTGTCCCACAGGGTTCAGTGTTAGGCCCATTGTTATTCGTAATTTACATTAACGACATAGATGTAGGATTGACTAGTAACGTGTCAAAATTCGAGGACGATACTAAAATAGGCGGTAAGGTTGTTAACGAGGACGATAGAAATAGGATCCAAGACTATGTAGATAGGATTATGGAGTGGACGGATAAGTGGCAGATGCAATTTAAAGTAGATAAATGTAAAGTTTTGCATATAGGTTCTCGCAACAATAATTACGCGTACACGATGGATGATAGGGAGTTAGCGAGCGTTGACGAGGAAGTAGATTTAGGCGTACGCGTAACTAAAGATTTAAAGGTTAGGAACCGGTGCCTGGAGTCTTGCGCAAAAGCTAATAGGATGTTAGGCTTCATAGCGCGTAATTTCGAATTTAAATCGAAGGATATTATATTGCCCTTTTACAAGTCCCTAGTCAGGCCTCATTTAGAATATGCCGTTCAGTTTTGGTGCCCGTACTTGCGTGAGGATATTCATAGGTTAGAAAGGGTTCAGCGTCGTGCCACGAAACTTATTCCGTCATTGCGCAATAAGCCTTATGAAGATAGGATTAAAGAGTTAGACCTGTATTCACTTGAAACTAGGAGATTAAGGGGGGAGCTTATTGAAGTTTTCAAAATCGTTAATAACATCGATAACGTAAATTTTGATAAATTGTTCACTTTCGATAATAGTAATACTCGCAATAACGGATTTAAGTTGCGTGGCAGACGTTTCATTACTAATATCGCTAAAAACTTCTTTACGTTTAAAGTAATTGATAAATGGAATAATCTTCCCGCGTCAGTCGTTCATTCTACCAGCGTTAATATGTTTAAGAACCGTCTTGACAGACATTTTAAAAGTATTAACGTTGTTTAATATAAATAAAACAAAGTTAGCAACAGAAGCTCTGGTGGTGGTGCTCGAGGATGAGTCTGTTGACGATGAATGCCAGCTTGTGACATGCCAGCGTGTGATGCCAGCAATAAAATTATTAAAAAAAAAAATAAAAAAATTAGACTAACACGAACGTAGATGTAGCTCGTAGAGTAAACTAACCCACTTTTTGTTTAACTGTGCCTACTCCTTTTTTTTTTTTTTTTTTCTCTTATTTCCTTACCTTGCATGTCTGTAACTCTCTTTACTTGCATGTTTGTAGTTTGCATGGTATGACAGTGAGTTAAGACTGTGTTTGCATGGTTTGTAAGCGTTCTTATTTTACTCCTTTTCATCTTTCACCCCTCTCCTATTTTCTCCGACTATTTTTCTGACTTGTCGGCAGTGGCCGGCGGATGATGATGGTGAGACTTTTTTCCTCTTTTTCTGAATGAATGTTAACCCACGAATGATAGGTGTTGCTCCTTACTTAACCCCTTATTCTCTTCTCTTAACCCCCTACTCTTTCCTTTCTCTCGGGCTAACCTTAGAGTGGTTCTTAGGGTCTTTGTTAGCCTTAGCTTCTGTAGATCTGTAGATCTTCTATAGTAAAAACTGACATAAAGAATTCGTATAGCAAGGTAGCCATTTCCTTGTTTTCAGAAACTAGATCTCCGTTAAAATTTTTCAACGGCCCCAAGACACTTTTTACTGGATTTCTATTGTTGACGTATTGAAAGAATCGCTTGGGGTTTTCTTTACCGTCACGAGCTATGGAGATTTCGACTTTTTTATTACACTTTCCGCTTCACGCCTTAGAGATATGTAGTTGTTTCGTAACCACAAATTGTCTTTATCGCACTTATATAGCCTTTAAGCCCTATCTCTACTCTTCATAATGTCTCCTACTCTAGAAGTAAACCACAAGGGCGTGTTATTTACTTTAGCACGCTTAATTTTGTACGGTACACATTCCTCATTTATAGTCCTAAATACTGTTTCAAACGATTTCCACATTAGTTTTGCGTTGGAGTTCCCCATTACGTTTTCCCAATTGACGTGTGACAATTTATTTCGAAATTTACAAAAGTCTTCGTGCTGGAAGTTAGGAATTTTAGTCGAGTTAGCTGGTTTCGAGTGACTTACTGAGAGGACAAACTCTACCATATTGTGATCGCTATTGTTTAACGGTTCTATTACTTGAAGGTCAGTAATTAGCCTATGATCCGTAGGTATTACTAAATCTAAAATACTGTCCAACCTCGTACGTCCCCAACCTTTTGAATAAGAAAGCTATCCTCGAGAAAATTAACTAAACGATTACCTACCGCGTCTCCCTGCATTGTATCGTAATTAACGTTGGCGCAATCAAAGTCACCCATAACTAAAGCCTGCTCACTACCTATTATTCTCTTTAGTTCACGATATAACGCTTCGTCCGTATCATCTGTTTGATTAGGGGGCCTATATATAACCGCAACAACAAGTTTGAAATCGTTCAATTTTTAAGTTCTGCTATAGTCGAATCTACTGGTTCTGGAATTGTGTGCTTTACTTCTATAACGTTCGCAATATTATCTTTGATATACAACATAACACCGCCTCCTCGTCTACCTATATATATATACACACACAGCATTCTACATATATATAGAGTATATATATAGTATTCTATATATACACACACATATATATAGCACTCTACATATATACAGTATATATATATATATATATATATATATATATATATATATATATATATATATAGAGTGTTATATATATGTGTATATATTATTCCACACATACATATATATATAGTACTCTACTTATATACATACATATGTAGTATTTCATACATATACGGTATATACATACAGTACCCCACACATACACAGTATATATATATATATAGTACTCTATATATACACGGTGTGTGTGTATATACAGTACTCCACACATACACAGCACATATACATAGTATATTCCACATATACACATACACACATACATATACATATATATAATATATATACGGGCTCCAATAAACCTTAGCGCCCCCCCCCGCCCATGGCCTAAACCATTAGAGGTACAGTAAAACTAAACATACCTTACAAAAGAGAATTTAATCCTGCATTTAATGAGAAACAATTAAAACTTGGTGTTCCCGCCATTTGCTTCCAAGACAGCCTGAATTCGCTTTGGGTAGCTTGCCAAAAGTGACGTGAATAGATCTTGATCGTTAAGCAAATTTGCTAAAACAGTTTCAATGTGTTGCGTCATTGTATCCTTCGAAAATCGATTTGCTGCAGGTTCTTGAAACAAGAGACATTCAACCTTGTCCTTTATAACTGATCCAATGTGTTCACAGACGTTCAGGTCAGGAGAATTTTCTGGCCATTCTTCATTTCCAAAGAAATCGATCTCATGGTTCCGCAACAACTGTTGAGTGGCTAATGCCTTAAAGCAGGTGGCCTTATCGTGCAGAAGTGTGACCTGATCGACATCCATAACATTGTTTGGGTTTCTTAGGAAAGGAATGACATGCTGGAATAGAATAATATCACGAAAATACTGTCCATCCCAACTCTGACCATTTGGCTTCAGCACCCACATGAGCTTCTTTGCAGTGAACAAAAGAAACACACCAACATAATCTGGACTCTTTAATAATTCGCGATAATGTTCATTGTCATCGATTTCATCTGGTGTTGTGGCCCACACTCGATCATTTTGGTAGTTAGGCCGACGTGTGACGTAAACAAAAAATTCATCGGAAACAGCTAAATGCATGAAATCATCCACATCCCAATCTTCAAGATAATGGGCAAACCACATTCTGTCATCGATGTTAAGTTGCGTTTTTCTTGGCTTTGGAAGTTCATGTCAAGGCTTTAAACCTTGCCTATGACGGTACAGTCGAATGATCTCACCACTAACGATCTTTCCTCTCAACACTTTGATCTCTCTAGAAAGTTTAGCACAGCTGTTTTCCGCTTACGCGTGCCGCTTCAATGATGTCCTTTGTTTCCTGAGAGAGTGGCAAATTTGGGTGCCCAGATTTGGATGTATCCATTTCACATTCATCGAAAGTTTTATTGCAATGTCTTTTGACGAAGTCCTCACTTTTTCGCAACTTTTTGGCAACCCATGAACGTGTTATAAAGGTGGCTCCAGCATCACGAGCTTCCCGAAATGTTATTGCTCGTATGGGATCTATCACACGTTGCCTCTCCGAATCACCAATTAATTGAGAAGCCATTATATTATCACTTTATCAGCTAGAGTAATTTTAATACCTGCAGTAAATAAAGAATTTTATATATTTTTATAATCACTAAAAACTATTTCGATATAAGTAAACATGTAAGCTGCAAATGGGGGGGGGCTAAGGTTTTTTGGATAGCACTCTACATACATACTGTATATATATAACCGTGTTCGTAATTGGTATTGTGCATGTCCTCCGTGGTGGCGGAGGGGACCTACAATTTTACGTAGGTTTCGAACCACAAAGAACATAAGAACATAAGAAATTTTTATAGTGGGCACACTAGGGGCCACTACGGCCCATCGAGGTGGCTCCACTATGTAAAAACTGCCTGTACATTGGCAACAACCAATTATATATGTATATATAATGTTTCAGACCAAAGACCCGAGTATCCACTCATGGCTGGTCTACCTAACTGTGTTCGTAATTGTGTATTGTGCATGTTCTCCGTGGTGGCGGAGGGGACCTACAATTTTACGTAGGTTCCGAACGACAAAGAACATAAGAACGTAAGAAATTTTTATAGTGGGCACACTAGGGCCCCTACGGCCCATCGAGGTGGCTGCACTATGTAAAAACTGCCTGTACATTGGCAACAACCAATTTTTACAAAACTAAATAATTATCAATTTAAAACTAATATATATATATATTACACTCTTCTTCTGGGTTTGTTCCCGTGTAACAGAAAAATACTCCCGACGAAGTTGACCTGAAGAAGTCGTCGCGATGTATTACCTCTCGACGCACTCATTTCAGAGAGCGCAATTGAAGGGATCGATGGGGGACAAGAAAATGCTTGGCAAAGTTTTTCGTTTAATTTCCTTGAATCAGAATGCCTTAATATTTGAAATAAAATTAAATGGAAGTCTAGTCGTTTCTTGTTCGACTTTAAATCAAAGTTACTTATTTTACTCAGTAGCTATTTGGGATCACCTGAAGATCAGGACCCCCAGCCTTCGTTAGTTAGCCTTATAAGGCTAACTAACGAAAATATCACGACTTCACCTAACCAATCGTTAGGTCAACTGTACGCCCTTGACGATGAGGTAGGTTAAGTCCTGCTATTTTCGTTAGTTAGCCTTATAAGGCTAACTAAAAATGGCTGGCGGCCCTGATCTTCAGGTGATCCGATATTTGTCCCAAAGCCTTCTTAAAAGCAATGTGCCCTCTCTCACGGGGCTTTCATCAAAGTTGCTTAATCGAATGTTGTCTGTTTTCTCCTCCTCCCGAAGGGAGATTTTAACGGATTGGGCTTCCGCTACCCCGATTCGGAGTTCCGCGTCTAACCTCCGCGCGCAGGAATCTGCCGAAATCTGAATTAATTTTTCTATACGGATTCGAGCCTTCGCTGCCCCGATCCGGAGATCTGCGTCTAACCGCCGAGTGCAAAAATATGAGTTAAGGGCGTGAGCGCTTGCTTTTTATATTAGAAGAACCGGAACCTACGTCATTCGTACAAAGAGCGTGGGACGAGTGAATACGTATGACGTCACCAGCACGAGGTGCCTTTGCGTCAACTCGCATGTGAATTTCGTTTGAAAGGAAATACCAAATGCATGATATATAGTCTCGAGAATTACTAAATGCAGGATGAATGGTCATGAAAATATTCGCAACCCTTAATTTTGCCTGACACATCCGAGAGAGCCAATCCTTTTTCTGCTAATAAATGCATCTAAGTTCACGAACTATGTTAATTATGAAAAATTAAATAATTTCTTGTCTGCATAGGGAAGCGGTCGTGAAGCGATTTCAAGTTTTTATAGCTTCGGGCTTTGTATGGTTTTAACGAAAAAAGTAAATTGGAATTGGAGGAGGAGAATTTAATATATATATGTATGTGTATATATATATATATATATATATATATATATATGTGCAGGGTGAGTGTCAAGTCAGGAAAGAGCAACTTTATTAACTCGTGTCCATTTACAAAATATATTCAATGTGTTCTCCCATCACCGAGATGCATTTGTCCACTCTGATCCGGAATTTATTCTGAACTCTCTCCAAAACGTCTGGGTGGATTTTCTTGCACTCCTCGGTAATTTTCTGCTTCAGGTGATCGATGTCTGTTATTTACACTGAGTAAACCATAGCTTTCAAGTGACCCCAGAAATAAAAATCAAAAAGGGTTAGGTCGGGTGACTGGGGAGGCCACTCAACGGGACCATGACACCAATCCATGTGGCCGGAAACTGCTCGTCCAGCGATCCACGAAGAGTCCGGGCATAATGGGCGGGTGCCCTATCTTGTTGGAAATAAACTGGGAATTGGCCCTCTTCATTGAGAAGTGATAGCATAATCGTTTCATAAAGCATCACCAGGTACTTCTCAGCGTTCAGGTTTCCATCAACGAACACAGGACCAACAACTTTTGTGCCCCACAGGCCACACCACACCATTACTTTCCCATATCCCTGCATCCGGGTCGTCTACATCCAGTTAGGGTTATTTTCACTCCAGTATCGACAATTCTGACGGTTCACTTCGCCATTAACATAAAAATTAGCTTCATCACTGAACTCACCCTTGGATACAAATTCGGGGTCCTGTCTCAACTTCTCCGTAGCCCATTCACAAAACTGAAGTCTTCTGTTAGGATCGTCTTCACTTAGATGCTGGTACATCTGAATTTTGTAAGGATGCCATTTGTGTTTGATGAGAATTTTGACCACACTTGTTTGACTGATACCATATTCCAAAGACATTCTAAGTGTTTCTCCTGTGGGAGTTCCTCGAAAATGCAGCTAACACAGTTGTCGCCATTATATCGCATGTGACTGTTAAAAGACGTCCACTGCGTTCTCTGTCATGTACAGTATTGTACACTTCCAGTCTCCTTTAACTTTGAAATCAACTTGCCCACAACACTGAATGTAACTGGCTCACGTTCTGGGGTTCTCCTATTAAATTCTTCAGCCACCTGTCTCAAGCTACAACTTCCATACATTAACACCAGCTCGACACGTTCTTCATTTGAGATAGGCATCACTAGGGCAGAAGGTCAAACTGTAAACTAACTAAAAACTGAATTAGCTACTGAATATAAAAATTGCTGTTTCCTGACTTAAAACCCTGCAAATAGACATGAGCTCATAAAATTGCTATGTCTCCTGACTTAAATCTCACCCTGGTGTATATATATTATATATATATATATATATTATATATATATATATATATATATATAACTGGGCAGATATTGAGAACCTTTAAACGAAGGGATAGGAGTATAATGATTCCTCTACTGAAAACACTGATCATACCCAAATTGGAATACTGCTCGGTCCTAACATCCCCATATAAAAAAGAAGACATTAGACAGCTAGAAGGGATTCAGAGAAGCTTCACAGCCAAGATCAAGGGGTGCAAAGAACTAAACTATTGGGAAAGGTTACGCGAACTAAATCTATATTCACTGGAAAGGAGAAGAGAGAGATACACACCATTATTTACACTTGGAAAATAATGGAGAAACTAGTCCCTAATCTTACTCTGAACCCTGTAACTCCCCAAACAACAGTGGAAAGTAGAAACGGAAGACTGTGTCGTGTTCCCAAATTAAAGGCGAGACAGGGAACATCCTTAACCCTGAAAGAAAATAGTTTTGTTGTGAGAGGACCAAAACTGTTCAATCAGCTGCCCAAAGACCAAAGGAACACGAATGGTGTTGCAGTGGACATCTTCAGAAGAAGATTAGACACCTGGCTCAGAACATTCCCCGATGAGACGGGCGTACCTGGCTATATGAGGTGGAGAGTACAAGAAACCAACTCACTCCTTCATCAGGCCAACTCGAGAGGAGGGGCGAGAAGCTTGACCTTCGTGAAAAGAGGAATCATCGCACGAAACCTTTGAAGGGTTGAAAGGAAGGCTGTGTGTGTATATATATATATATATATATGTATATATATATATATATATATATATATACACAGGGTGGGCCGTAAGTTTCCATACATTGGAAAAATAGACATTTTTTTATGGACAACCATTTTTATTTATATAATATGCTCTACATGGTTGCCATTGTTTTGAAAACACATTTCAATACGTGTTCCCCACTGTTGATGAACACGCATTAGCACAGTTGACGTTATGCTTGTAATGGCGTTGGTGATACGTTCCTTTAGATGATTTATGTCTCGTATCTTTTCCTGATACACCATGGCCTTCAAGTGCCCCCAAAGATAGAAATCAAGGGGGGTGAGATCTGGGGATCTGGGAGGCCACTCCACAGGACCACGCCGACCAATCCAAGCATCCGGAAACTGCTGATCCAAATACCGACGCACGTGAAGACCATAATGAGGTGGAGCTCCATCTTGCTGGAAGTAAACTGGGAAGTTACCTTCCTCGTTTAGCAGGGATGGGAAAATCTTCTCTTGCAACATGTTAAGATACCTTTCGGCATTAAGATTTCCACTGACAAAAATTGGTCCAATAATTCTGTCACCCCATATCCCGGCCCACACCATCACTTTACCGGCACCTTGCATCTTCGTCGGACTCAGCCAGTTAGGGTTAGCATTACTCCAATAACGTATGTTTTGCCGATTAACCTCTCCATTGACGTAAAAATTTGCTTCATCAGTAAACAAGATCTTACGTCAAACGCATATTCTTAGGGTATCTGAAACATAAAAACAAACGTTTAATTTGTCCTATGTATGGAAACTTACGGCCCACCCTGTATATATATATATATATATATATATATATGTATATATATATATATATATGTTGTAACCATGCGATCTACCATTCCCATGTTCGAACGGTATCCATGTTTGTTCCATTAAAAGTTCTCTCAGAAGTGAATATCCCTTATTTCATTCTAAAATGCACGTAGTTTAAGTACTGTTGTATATTTTTATTTACTGTTTCACTGACTCTGATACCAGGGTCGTAACCTCTTTACTACCGTGTTTCCAACTCATTTCCTCTTATTCCTCCTTATAATGACTTAGATATATCCGCAAGAAGGACTTATGAATTTGCGTATATTGCATAATTTGATAAACTATGACGTCATAAAGTAAATTAATTATCCTCACATTTTCCATACCTTGAATGCTAAACACTCATACTGATATCTTTAGTATTCAATGTATGATAAATTCTTTCGTATAATAATAAAGAATTCGCACTCTATAAGTCATTATTTATATGTTGTGTCCTGTCTAATGTTATGCAGTATAAATGTTGTTTTGCCATATTCATTCATATATGGATATTCTTCGTGAATTGCTTAATGTTAAACTAATATCTTTCTCTTTATCGTCATCTACTTATTACCTACCTGTGCCCTATCAGTCTATCAGTTCATGTCCACTTTTGTTCATCCAGATTACCTACACAATGCACTGGGCGGCGCATGTGTACTTTCTGCGTGCACACAAATGTGTCCGTTCATGAGGTTGTACACAATGTCCTAATTCCTTTCATATGTATAACTGTTGCATTCTTTGATCAATTCTCCCCAAGGCGTTAATCTCTGATCTCTCGCAAGATTCTTTTTACTGCCGACGACATTTACTCGAATTCAGCTTTTTGAGCGTCCAACCTACTATGGGTTCAAAAGGAAATAACACTGGTATGCATCAATTTTGCTGTCAAGGGTTTTGTAAGTGATTCTTATAGAGTTTTTCCTGCTGATTTCGAATCTGCAATCCGTTTTTCTCAATCAGCTCAGGTTATCCGGCTATGGCCTCATAAGTAAAATAGAATTTTTCGTGATTTTGTCAAAGCGAAATTGGAACAGTAACATCTATCATCACTTGTTTCACTTGTATAATATCTTTTTTTACTTTTCAGGCATATAGATAAAATATTTCATAATGAATAGAGCGTGTAAAAATGATTCCAATAGATTCTGCTACATATGTGGGACGGTTACCATGCCAAATAACCAGTCCCAAATCACTAAATTTGTGAAGACAATGTATAGAGCATACTTTGGAATTAAGCTAGGGGACCAGGACAAAAATTTCGCCCCTCATATGTGCTGCAAGACGTGCATTGAAAATTTGAGAAGATGGAGCAAAGGCAGAGCGAAATCTTTGCCTTTTGGAATTCCCATGATTTGGAGAGAAGGAAAGGATCACGTGACAGATTGCTATTTCTGCATGACAAACCTCCAAGGTGGGCTTATAAATTTATTTTTCTTAAATATTTTGAAATCCCCGTATGAAACTTGACATAATATTCACCATAATGTAATATTCACCATATATAGCATAATATTCACCATAATGGTAATCATACATTTACATATACATATTGTTATAGAAAATACATTTACACATACATATTGTTATACAAGTTACATTTATATATACAATGATTGTATATTTTCTTTCTTTTTCATTCATATTGTCCCCGAAGGGACAATATGAATGAAAAAGAAAGAAAATATACAGACTCCATCGACCTATTTCATATCTTACAGACCGCAGCCTTCCCTCACGAGCCGCCACTGTCTGAATGCTTCTTCTATTTCATATGCAAGTTTTATATCCATGTTTCTGTGTTTCTATTTTCAGGAGTTAACAAGAAGAATAAACACATTGTTGTATACCCTGACATTCCTTCTGCTATGAGACCTGTACCCCATGGTCCTGGAATTCCAATACCCGACCCACCTCAAACCCTGGACTTCGATGATTCTGATGATGAATCAATGACCAATGCCAATGACCAGTCCCAGTCGTATATACCTCAAAATACCGCTTCAAATGAGCCGAGGCCTCTCAACCAGGCCAAACTTAATGATCTTACCAGGGATTTAGGACTTTCCAAATTAGCTGCCGAGATCTTGGGCTCACGACTTCGAGAGGACAACTTGCTGGCTCCGGGAACAACATTCTCCTGGTATAGGAAACGAGAGGAAGAATTCCGCAAGTTTTTTGCAGTGCACGAAAATACCTCTTCCTTAGTGTACTGCTGCAATGTTGAGGGGCTAATCGAATCCTTGGGCCTGCCATATAACGCATCAGAATGGAGGCTATTTGTAGACTCGTCTAAACGAAGTTTGAAAGCAGTACTTCTCAACACTGGGAATAGGGTTGCATCAGTCCCTGTAGCACATTCCGTACAACTTACTGAGAGCTACGATAACATGAAAATTTTACTGGATGCTCTCGTATACGACCAACATAACTGGAGGATCTGTGGAGATTTGAAGGTAATACTAATATCATAAGTAAACTATTGCTATTGACTATGTTGTTTTTCAAAAGGTTATTTGAGAGCGTATAAGAACACTTAACTTCCCCACAGAAGTGATACAGTCCAATGCATAGATTTTTTTATCTGATAGAACAAATTCTCTAAATTCTTTAAATATTTTCATTTTTATTCAGATTGTGGCATTTGTATTGGGAATGCAAGGGGGATACACGAAATACCCATGTTTCCTCTGCAAATGGGATAGCCGAGCGGATGAGAAGCACTATGCACAGCGTGAATGGGCATCCAGAGAGAATTTTGAACCTGGGTCGCATAATGTCGTTTCAGTGCCCCTTGTACCACCAACAAAAATTTTGCTCCCACCACTTCATATTAAGCTGGGCTTAATGAAAAATTTCATCAAATCAATGAATAAGGAGGGTTCAGCATTCCGATATCTCGAGAGTAAATTTCCTCATATATCTGATGCTAAACTAAATGCTGGGTTTTTGATGGTCCTCAAATTCGAACTTTGATCAAGGGTACTCAGTTCGAAAACGCAATGACTCCAACTGAGAAGAATGCCTGGCAGGCATTCAAATCAGTTGTCACTGATTTTCTTGGCAAGCGTAGAAGTCCAGAATACGAGTCCGTTGTCGAAAACTTGATGGAAGCTTTCAAAGCTCATGGGTCGCGCATGTCCATAAAAATGCACTTTTTGTGGTCCCACTTGGACTATTTTCCTGAAAATTGCGGGGATTATAGTGAGGAACAGGGTGAACGATTTCACCAAGATATCAAAATAATGGAAGAGAGGTACCAGGGAAACTGGGATATCAATATGCTGGCGAACTATTGCTGGTGTTTGAAGCGAGACGTGCCCGAAGAAAAACACAGACGGAAAGCCAAAAAAACTTCATTCTTTCCTCAATAAACTTTTTTCCATATTCATTGTATGAATAAAAGTATTTATTCACACAATGTTTTCATTTTTCACAAGTGTTCTTATAATATTACTCGTATCTACAGTGCTTAAGCTAAAAAAATCAATAAATGTGGGGATAAAATTGGACTTATAATAAATGGCCAATAGAGAAAAAACCTGACCTGATTGAGGAAAACCAATGTCATTTTCGAATTCAGCATGGTCGAATTATATAATATGAGTTGAAAAAACCCTCACAGCAGACAAAAAAATTTCATATGCATACCAGTGTAATGCAATTGCAAATGTTGATCAGTGTTGCAAAGGAAATGTCGCACAAATTATACAACAATGGGGAGATGGGGAATGTTGCAAGAGCAACAAGTGGTAATGCAACTTGGAGGCGGAGGTTTCCCCCAAGAGAAAGAGAGGACAAGGAAAGAGAGGAAGAGAGTGTTCGCCTGGCAGGAGCCAAGCGCATATTAAGACTTCAGCCGAGCGGCCGTTGTCTTAATATGTTCCTAATCAGCCAGATGGCTTAGCTGGCTGAGCTGCCAGATTGCGCTATTTATTTAATTAAAGCATATATTCTCGCCAGTTGGTTAACCAGTCAGTTGAATTAGAAGGCGTAAATGGCTTGTTCCGGTGTACATTAGTGAGTTGCCAGATTGCGTTTATTTATTTAATTAAAGCACATATTCTGGCTTAACCAGCCAGTTGATTTAGAAGCGGTAAATGGCTTGTTCAGGCGTACATTATTAGGGTTGAGATGCCAGATTGTGCTATCCAGATATTTTTGACAGTTGGCTTAGAAATCCGTCACCCGTTTTAGAAGGCCGCCATTTGATGTAATTAAATGCCGTGTACAACCAAAAGAATTAAATAAAACACCATTACAGCATTCTGTTTATTTAGACGAATTAATGGAATCAATTTCACGAAATATATAGAATATAAATATACAATAGAATATATACGATCAAAAATAATAATAGCATAAGAAATACGAAAGATGAATATATAATCAAAATAAATGTACAGTGAAACGATGGAATATACAGTATATGATCAAAAAATAATAATAGCATAAGGAAACGAACGAGAAATATATATATATATATATATATACAGAGGAACCTTGCTTAACGAGCATAATTCGTTCCCGAACTGTGCTCGTTATGCAAAATGCTCGTTAAGGAAGGCAATTTTTTCCATAGGAATCAATGTAAAATATGATAATGCGTTCCATGCATAAAAAATACTTAAAATAATATTTATAATGATATTTAAAGGCGTTTTTTAAATTATTATTGCATGAAATGAAAAGATTATTAATAAAAATTAACCCAAAAGAGAATGTAAATAATTAGTAAACGGTGAAATTTATAAATAACTTACGAAGAGAGAAGGTGCTCCTGACGCACGCAAAGGAAATGAAGAGACAGGGGAGGAGGAGAGGGTTATTGAGGGGAAGGAGGAGAATCGTCTTCGTTCAATGCAATAACATTCTCGACGAGCTCACAGTCACTAGCTTTAAATTTTTTAGAGGCACTTTCACTTTCTTTTGGATCCTTTTTCACGAGGAAACTGTCTAGAGACATTTGTTTTTGTCTACGCTTTAAATTTTGACGAAATATTTTGCTCGTTAAGCAAAGTGTCGCTCGTTATGCAAGGTAATTTTCCCCCATTCTTTTGGCTCGTTATACGAATTTCTCGTTATACGAGGCACTCGTTAAGCAAGGTTCCACTGTATATATATATATACATACATACAGTATATATTTATATAAATATAATCAAAAATATACAAAACTATGTAGTATAACCATCAATATATTAGTAGAGGAAAAATTGGAATCAATTTCACGAACGTATAGAAAATAAATATACAGTGGAATATATATAATCAAAAGTAATATTAGCATAAGAAATACGAACCATGAATATACAATCAAAATAAATATACAATGAAACGATGGAATATATATGATCAAAAAATAATAGCATAAGAAATACGAACGAGAAATATATATTTATATATATATATAATCAGAAATATACAAAACGATGTAGTATAACCATCAATATATTAATACAGGAAATATATATATATTCAGTTAATTAAATAATTAAATATATTGAAAATAATAATATACCAAACGAAGGAGTATAATCAGTTGCTTATTAGTACAGGAAATATATTTATATACACAATTAAATAATTAAATATATTGAAAAAAAATATACATCAAAATACTTTATGTTCTACGGCGCAAAACGCTAAACTCACACGTAATCGAGTCTACATTCACATCGTTATTGCTTTGCACTACACGGTAAAACCGTCCAAGCATTACTCGATATAAATGGCTTTCATATCGTTCAATACTATTTTTTTCCCACTTTACATTCGGCTGACAATTTATCTTTAGACACGGCTAGAATACAATCAAAAGCACGCACAAAGAGGTCATCGTTAACCAAAACATCATTATTAAATACAAGTTTATAAACATTCCTTTCCAATCGAGGGTTTTTTCTTACCGTCCCGAGCTTTTCAATCGTGATCTCTTCTTCACACTGCATAGCGGCAATTGAAATAATCTTCCAAGTCGTAACGACAGCTACTCATTCCTACTCATTCCTACATTCGATAAATCCGTCCAGCAGAGCGGTGTATGCGTATTCAAGAACCGTGTCAAAATATATCATATCCGTAACACGAGCGTCTAATATAGGCTTCAGCTTGCGGAACCCGACTATTTCAAACATTGTGTCGAGGATGAAACGGTTTCGCTTAGGGACAAGAACGTTATTATCAGATGCATTCTTCCACATCAGTCGTATATCAATGCATGGCTGATCGTTATTTATACACAACGTGCAAACAACGGCATATGAGGGGGCATCACTAATCTGTTCTCTTCTTGTACCTACATCTGCAGGTATTTTATAACGGTCCTCACCCCACTTCTCAACTATTACGAAGACTCTATTCATCTCCTCAATACTTAAATAACATTACGTTTGCTTGCTTGCCTGCAAATCGTTTCAAGTACATAGATAATGGTGCCAGTTTCACGCCTGCACACGCGCAACGACTTCGTCAAGGACACATCGTACGCGGAATTGAGAATGCTTCTCAAAGGAAGTTCCATCGTATTCGCACGTCCAGTCGGTTCAAGCTCTGAGATGACTATGAGCCACAGGTGGGCGGATCGGGTCGACTGGTGGAGTGAGTCACGTTAATGACGTGTACGGGTTTGTTCGAACGCGTGTGTTTCGGAGGGGTGAGGTACACGGGTGGACGGCTCGATGGCGGGAGCGAGTCACACCATAACCTGCTGAAACGTGTACTGGCTTCTTCGAATACTTGTGCCTATTATACTGGGCACACAGAATTTTCCACTACATGAAGCATTACCGGTTTTAATGTTTTATCACTCACCAGACGTTCATTTCCACAAACTAAACATCTTCACAATCCGGTGCACTATTTGAGAGAAACATATGCCCATATTTATCCATTTTGTTTAACAAGCGATACTCGTCTCTAAAGTCTGTTAAAAACTCACACAGGCCATTATCCACAACCTCACTACAAACCTCGTCATTATATATATTAATATAATGGTAAAAATACTTAAGATTCTCCATGATGACAAGATTTACGTTCTCAAACGTAGGGTACGAGTAGTCGGTATGTTGTAACATGATATAATATCGTTTGTCACACCACTCATCAACAAGACTCAATATCCCTAACCGTTGTTTATCTTCTCAACGTGTTGTTTCTTCTACTTCGCGGTATATGTGAGCCTTTATAAAGGTTAGGTCTACAACATATTTCAATACATCGTTTGTACTACGAAGTCCTACAATGCACTCGCCAGAATACCCGTAGAGTATTTGAACATCTTGGTCCTTCGCACTGCTCAATGTAGCCTTAAAAGTATCAAAGGAGGGTGAAATAGGGAGTTTCTCAGTATCCACCACATCTTGACACTTTGCCGAATACCACTTCATAAACGTTAAACACGCAATATTAAAGGTAGCCATTACTATTTTTCGTCTACGCGGGAAAATACACGTCTGAGCTCAAGGGTATGCAGAGGTCAACTGAGCACGCAAGGATAGAGATATGCTCAAGTTATCCAGTAGTTATCCAGTAGGTTTGATACTATTTTCTCATACGTATCTTCTTTCCTGTTTTCTAAGCAGTGATGGAAATGGGGGGACACGCGGTTACACGGCGTGTACCTACTTCTCATTTTGCAGTTGTAACTGATGGAGCATCAGTAATGGTAGGACGAAAATCAGGGGTTGCAAAACTATTTCTTGATGAGTTATATATGTCATCTATATACAGTGTATATATATATATATATATATATATACAGTATATATATATATATATATATATATATGTGCGTGTGTGTGTGTGCTCCTTTTCCCAAGCGTGTACCTAGTTCCTAAAATCTATTTCCATCATTGTTCCAAAGAATCCCTTCACAACTTCCTTGAAGGACTGCCAAGCAACTAACGCAGCATCTGTCAACTTGGTGTCGAATCTGGAGTCAGCTATGACCTCTCTGATCTGTGGTCCAACAAAGATTCCCTCTTTCAGTTTAGCATCACTGATTTTTGGAAATATCTCCTTCAAGTAATTGAAATCGTCTCCTGCTTTGTCCAAAGCAGAATTCTTCATTAGGCCAAGTGTGATGTGTGACGGTGGGAGAAAAACCTTTCTGGAATACACTAAAGGAGGCTGCTTTACAGTTTTCCATCCAGGAACAAATTCTTCTCTTGCAGGCCATTATTTCACTGAGTAGTGCCTCGCAGTATCTTGACTGCCCCAAAGGCAAAGAAAACAGCAATATTTTGTATAACCTTCTTGCAGAACAAGCAGAAGTCCAGTGACTTTCAAATCACCATAAATGTTCCAGCGATGTTCGTTGTACTTAATAACATTGAGAAGCAATGCCATACTGTCGTAAGTTTCTTCCATGCCGCGACAGCGTAAACTAAGGGGATAGAAGAGTTTCTCTTCCCATTATGAAGCAAGACTACTTTCAAGCTGACTTTTGAGGAATCATTGAACAGACGTCATTCACTAGGATCATGCTGCAAACCTAAGTCCTGCATACATAAGACCATTTATATTTGTACAAACACAAATGGAATCTTGCATCTCGAAAAACGTGGAAAGTAATTGGGCGCAGCTTTTGAACAGAGAAACTTTTGTTCTTTCAGCTAAAAAGTTCCATTGTTGCAGCCTCGACCCATGAAGCTCAACCTTTTGTTTTGAAAGGCTTAAGTCTCGCATCAAGTCATTGAGCTCCTTTTGATTAACATTGTGTGGCGTCTTATCTTCTCCTGCCTTGAGATGGTAAGTGCTATCTTCTGTTGCTGAATCCGGATCTTCGCCAGATGATGCCATGTCCTCATCATCTTTTTCCTCCCAGTGTGCTGGCGGAGTTGGAACGGGCTTGATGGCAGAAGCAACGTCAGAATATTGAATAAGGTGCTCATTTTACTTGAGAACTCCGCTGTTTTGGTCAGGCAGAAATACCAATCAATTGTGTGGCCTTTTTTTCCCTCTACACCATGGGAACCGCAAAGGGCATGAAATATCATTTACAGTTTAGCCACTGACCTAGGTTTGTCGCACATGACATGCGGGACCCAACTTTTATCCTGATCTTCACGTTTACATCTAAAGTAAAAATAGTAAGCAGTTTTTACTTCAGCAAAAATAATCTTTTGTTGTGCTTTTGTGGTGAATTTACCACACACACACACACACACACACACACACACACACACACAACGAAACACTGTTCACACCATTCACACAGCCATGGATCCTGTTCCCATCCACATCAAACCTGAAAAGAAAAAAAATTGAAGGAGTGACCACTGGACATCACAATTACGTATGGGCATAGGAATTGACATGCACTATTAATTATTTCCATTCATCACTCTAGTTTACATATTCCTAAGGAGACATAAGTGAATAATTAAATATAAATTCAAGAATGGGATATATATTAACAAGGGCAATGTCAATGAAATGAAAAAAAATGGTCTTGTAAAAACTAAAAAAAAACCTTCGGACGGGATGACAGTGTTCATGGTATTGGCAAGCCTGTCATTCTGAACGAACTGAAGTTTTAATGTATAAAAACAGAGCGTTGGTAGGCATTATTGCGCCCTGAGCAAATTCCACGACCTGCACCACCTATCCTCCCTATATTTATTTATTGAGTCATTTATTTATTTACATTTAATATTGAACAAAGATTCAGATATAATGATGTGTTATAACAAAGACAGAGCAAAAACCTGATATATATAAAATATAAATACATATATAGGCGGTTTATGAATGAAAAAACAATGCTTTGATGCATAAATTTTAATAACATTATAACATTACGAGATTGATGGGTATCTGTAGGTTTCAGTGGCGGCTCGTCGGTAGGCACTGCGGAACTGCAGCACCCCTAAATTTTTTATTTACAATTGAAATAATCAAGAACAATATAAGGATGAGCTCAGTGAATAACTTTTTCAATAACTTTTGAAACTTTTATTCATTGCTCAATGCTCATCCTTTTATTTCAGTAATTATTTCAACCCATTCTTAGAAACAGCACCCCTAGAATTTTTAGTCACGAGCCGCCACTGGACTAGGTTCTATATGTCACTGCTTAGAATATCTTCCAATTGGCAAATGGACGACAGCTGAATGGATACTACAGATATGGCATTGTTATATCCGGAGCAAATGCTATTTCTTGATCAGCAACACCGATATAGTAATAAACAGTCACTGAGAAAAATAGTATTTAGAAACGAAGAATATTTTGTATTGAGGCATCATCATAAATGCATATAATTGGTTTGTATTAATAAGTTCCATGTTACAACTTAAATGTTGAACCACTGCAGCTGTGACTCTTGGCGGTCTCTCACCCCAAAGGCGAGAATTACAGAAAATAAAACGATTACAGTGATTCACATAAAAAAGTGGGATTCATATCACAACCCTTACTTGGCCAATTCAGAAGGTCGATATTTCTTTGCTCAGAGAACCAGCGTGTGACGATCCGTGCTGTATGAAATGGAGACTTGTCTTGCATAAATAGGATTCGCTCAGGAAATGGCGGAGCATATGCACGCACAGAAGGAGGCATAACCTCTTCGAAAATTTCTATATAATGGTCTGCAGTAAACCTCCCTTCTATTTGGTGAGCTCTCCTACACCATACAGATGAATCTATCCCCACATGTTACAGGTGACATGACCGCTACGTGCTTCCTCATAGATGTGCTCTTGAGTATATCGAGCTTTTTCCTCTTCCAACAATGAAGACTGCCATGGGATGTGGAGGAAAAGGTCTTTTCGTCGGTAAATTATCACTCGCCTCCAAAAGTCAAGTCCTTTGTCAATATGTTGCTGAGCAAATCGAAGTCTATTTTCTCGATGCTGCTGATTTAACTTCTTGATAGCCGGGGTCCGATGGTGTAACCCAAATTCACGTAGCCGCCGTCTTGCTGTCATTGCTGAAACATCAAGCTGCAATTGTTCCTTTATGGCAACAGCATTGGTAAAGGGATGGGCTTCGGCAACATCGCAGATCCTTCGATCAGTTGTCGGTCGAGGTTTCCCTGTTCTGCGGTGATCTCATAGATTCCCTTCCTCTTGCCATTTCTTCAACCATTTATGAAGCGTGTTCGGAGAAATTCCAGGTTCTCTTGTAATTTGAGTTGGAGAAAGCCCGCTCTCCTTCATTACGATGATTCTTCCCCTTTCAGCAATTTTCTGGTGATGATAATCCATTCTGTAGAGTAGTTTCGATGAGATTCAGGAATAGTGTGAGCTTATTCTCAGTCACCATACCTGTTAACACCTTTGGAAAATGTTCATTAAGCTAATACACCAGCGGTTCCCAAACCTTTTTTGTGATTACCCCTTTTGGTTAATCGCCAAATGGAAATTAACCCCCTGCAAAAAGCACAGGAAACTTAATTTCACTGAGCATGAGAATAATTATTCAAATTTTATGAACATAATACTCGTACATTTCTATATATAGAGTGCCTTATGTATAAGTTAAACACACATGATATTGGTCAAAAAATAGCTACAACATTACATAGATAGCAAGCAAAACGCGTCACCACCACCTACTAGTCTAGTGCGAGGGATGCAACTGCTTCTGCTGAACTAACTCCAGAATTGAGGGTTCAGTTTCGCTCAAGGCTCAGCGTAACTCGCCTTCAATGTGCAGTCGGTTTCGCAGTTTGTTATTTATGACCATCATTGCTGAAAAGTCTGCTTCACAACGATAACTTGTCGCAAAAGGCACCAGCATTTTTTTTGCCTCTTCAGCAAGCAAAGGATACTCCCCATCCACTTTTTCCCAAAATGTCTCGATTTTTTTCTTTGCAAACTCAAACTTCAGAATAAGACCTTGCCGCATTTTCAGGAATTCTGTTCTTAGTTCAGGTGAGTTACTGCTTTTCAGGGCGTAATAAGTGAATGGCCTCTTTTTTTAGATAGCATGGCTGCATATTAAATATGCTTCTGAACCACATCGACTGCAGAAGTCATAGACAACAACGGTGGTTGGATAAGATATTAAATTTGTTGTGTTCATGTATAAAATATCTCTCAAATACAATGGTAATTATGAATGTGTAATACCTTTGCAAAATTGTCAAATATCATCGTTTAAATGGCTATATGTTTATTGATAAGAATCACTGTAATAATTTTATTTTCTGTAATTCTCGCCTTTGGGGTGAGAGACCGCCAAGAGTCACAGCTGCAGTGGTTCAACATTTAGATGTAACATGGAACTTATTAATACAAACCAATTATATGTATTTATGATGCTGCCTCAATACAAAACATTCTTTGTTTCTAAATAATATTTCTCTCAGTGACAATTTATTACTATATCAGTGCTGCTGATCTAGAAATAGCATTTGCTCCGGATATAACAATGCCATACCAGAAGCATCCATTCAGCTGTCGTCCATTTGCCAATTGAAAGATATTCTAAGCAGTGACGTATGAAACCTACAGATACACATCAATCTCGTAATGTTATTAAAATTTAATATGCATGAAAACTGTTTTTTCCATTCATAAACCGCCTATATATGTATTTATATATATATCAGGTTTTTGCTCTGTCTTTGTTGTAACACATTATATCTGAATCTATGTTCAGTATTAAATGTAAAAAAAATAAATGAATCAATAAATAAATACAGGGGAGGATAGGTGAAGCAGGTCGTGGAATTTGCTCAGGGCGCAATAATGCCTACCAATGTCCCTGTTTTTATACATTGAAACTTCAGTTCGTTCAGGATGACAAGCTTGCCAATACCATGAACACTGTTACCACGGCCGAAGGTTTTTTTTTTTAATTTTTACAAGACCATTTTTTTTCACTTCATGTACATTCCCCTTGTTAATATATATCTCCTTGAATTTACATATAATTATTCATTTATTTCATTAAACATTCATTCATAAAATGTTACAACCATTTGTAATACACACAACAAATAGATGCCAAGCATCGCTATCTGTTCTCAAGAGTGTCCTAAGAATAATAAGCACAACTGTACATATGATACTACAACGGATATTACACAAATAGGAACAATCCAAGAATAAGCACCCCAAATCAATTTAGGGTGCTTTTTCTTGGATTGGGGTCGAACGAGGGTGCTTATTCTTGGATTGCTCTAAAATGGAGTTGAAATCGTGGCCGGTCGATTCGCCGACGGACGTTTTGCCGACAGACATTTTGCCGAACGGACGATTCGCCGAACGGACGATTCGCCGAACGGACGATTCGCCGAACGGACGATTCGCCGAATGGACTGTCATTAATAAAAAAAACAAATATAATTTAAATACGAAAATTAGTTGTTAACTTTTATAATTTAAGTCTTGCGTTTGTGCCTTTATAGTTTAAGCTATTCTGAAACGTTTGTTCGTTTGTTGCCATTTTTAAATCTTAGTAACTTATGTCTTAGGTTTTCGCACTTAAAATTGCAGTCATCCTAGAACTTTTACATTGTTCACTGTTCAGTAACCCACAATGCCTCTTCAATTTATTGATTCAGAGAAAGACCATAAAAAGTTAGTACACCCTTGACGATTGGTTAGGTTAAGTCATGATATTTTCGCTAGTTTACTGTTAAAACATACGAAAATATCACGACTTAACCTAACCAATCATTTTTTTAAATAGTATTAGTAATAGTTTCTCTAGACAAATTGTATTTGTAGATAAATTATTGTAGTTAAATTGTATCTGTAGACTAATTGTTGTAGATAAATTGTTGTAGACAAATTGTTGTAGATGAATTGTATCTTTAGACAAATTGTTGTAGACAAATTCGCCGGACACCGTCAAAGTGAATTCCATGGTCTAAAACGAAAGTTTAAATTATACAATATACACCGAGAAAGAGATATATATATATATATAGATAGATAAACATTTTATACAGTATTATCGATATAAATTTATTTAAAAAAGGTATCTATGTTTTTACGTCAAGCGTCTATAACTGTCAATTTAACATAATTTAATATTTTAACAAAATAATTCAATAACATTTAATAATAACCTTTAATAACATGTGTGTGTATTTTGTCACAGAAATATTAATGACAGTCCATTTCGGCGAATCGTCCGTTCGGCGAATCGTCCGTTCGGCAAAATGTCTGGCGGCAAAACGTCCGTCGGCGAATCGACCGGGTACCGTTGAAATGGAGTTAATTGCTCTAAAATCGTTAATTGAATGCCGGTTAGGTTCATTGTACGCCCTTGACGATTGGTTAGGTTAAGTCGTGATATTTTCGTTAGTTTTAACGAAAAATTTTATTTTTTTGTTTCAAAGTATGACCGCTCATGGCCACCAAAAGAAAGGTGGATAGCAGAGCGAACACAGGACGAAGACTATGGAACAGCTAATGGAAATGAACAATAGACGGGGGAGGAGGAGGAGAGGAAAAGCAGAAAGATCATAGCGGAGTCACAGCCGGTAAAGAAGTCGGGAGCGAAAGAGGAAGGAGAACAACCCGGTTATCGAAAAGTAGGGACCTTCAGATAGAATAGCGCCAAGCCTATCACAAGGCCCGACGCTCTCCAAAAAGGGAAAATACTCTGCGCGCAGCGCAGAGTAAAGCGGACACTCCACCAGGAGGTGGGCAACTGTAAGTAAAACGTTACAATTGGGACATCGGGGCACCCGATCCCCGGCCATCAAATAGCCATGGGTCAGGTGGGTGTGGCCAATACGGAGGCGGGCCAGAGCCACCTCCTTATGGCGCGACCGATGGAAGGAAGAGGCCCAACATCCCAATTTGGGTTTAATCTTGCAAAGTTTGTTATCTGTAGCGCCATCCCAGCGACTCTGCCACCGGGAGCGCAAAAACCTACGGAAGCCAGGGATATAATCGGAAAAGGGGAGGGACACGGGTGAAACCTGTAGTCGGCACGCGGAACGGGCAGCTCGATCGGCAGCCTCATTTCCAGCCACGTTAACATGTGCTGGGACCCAGCAAAATACCACCTCCTTGCCACCAAAAGCGACAAGGATATGGCACAGTAGCTGGATTCGTCGGACCAGTGGGTGGACAGGGTCAAAACACTCCAGGCCATCCAGGGCACTGCGGGAATCCGAATAGATGACAAACGACCCATCCGGATGCTCCCGCACCACCTCCAGAGCGCTCAGAATGGCATAGAGCTCCGCCGTGAAAACGGAAGCCTCATCAGGGAGACGGGTACATCGGGGAGCAAGGGCAGACGACTGGGGAACAGCCGCGGCCCCAACGCCCCCCGACGACCTCGAGCCATCGTGAAGACCGCAACACATGCAGAGTGACACGCCGCATGCTGAAGGAACAGAGACCGAAGCAAGGCAGAGTCAGAATCGGCCCTGCGAACGGGGCGCAACGCCCTACAGCACGCAACAGGGGTGCTCTCCCAAGGTGCAACACCCTGAAAGAGACCGGTATAACGGATGGAGGAGGAGTGCCCATACCATCGAGGAGGGAGGTCACCGTGTCGGTGAAATACCAACCCCCATCCCGGCAGAACGCCCTCTCAACCACCTGGAACAGAGGAGAGTTGGGAAGACGGAGGATCCGGAGATAGTGCTTAGCAATGAGGAACGACCTCCGATCCTCCAAGGGAGGGATGTCGCACTCAACCTGCAGACTATCAACCGGAGAGGAGCGGAAGGCGCCAGATGACATGCGCAGTCCTCTAGAGAGGACCGGATCCAGTATCCGAAGGGCCGTACGGGAGGCGGAGCCATACACCACACTCCCATATCTAATTTTGACTGTACCAGGGACACGTACAAACGGGAGGAGTGTCCGCCTATCCGCGCCCCATGTAGTATGCGACAGATGTCCCAGCAAATCCAGGGTACGTCTTGTAGACTCGCGCAGCCGGCGAAGGTGGGGAACCCAGCTCAAACGGCTGTCGAAAACCATACCCAGGAAACGCACTGATGAACGAGGGCCAGAGGCTGACCCCCGAGTAAGATTAAAGGTCGGGACGGCGCCGGATCCCCGTCTCCTCGACGGAAGGAAGGCCACACACGAAGTCTTCGGGGAAGACAGCGTAAGGCCCACCGACGACGCCCAGCGTTCAACCCGATTGACCGCGAGTTGGACTTGCCTCTCCACGAGGGGGGGACTCGTCCCCGCGGCATAGACAGCCAGATCGTCGGCGTAGATGGAACAGCGCACCGAGGGCGGAAGGGCTCCCGGTAGCGCAGACATGACCAGATTGAAGCAGGAGACGCTCAAGACACACCCCTGGGGCACCCCTCCTCCTGAACATACAGGTCAGATAGGGCCGCCCCATTACGGACGCGGAAAGTGCGACGGCAGAGGAAGTTACGAAGAAATGTGGGCAAAAAGCCCACAAAACCAAGAGACTTCAAACGGTCCATGACAACTCCCCGACGGGTCGTGTCATAGGCCTTTTGGACATCGAAAAAGACGGCCAGAACAAGATTCCGGCGGGAAAAGGCCTCCCGTACATCATGACCAAGGAGGAGAAGGGGGTCCAGAGTACCCCGAAATCGACGAAAGCCATACTGGGTCGGGGGGTATAACCCAAGCGACTCCAGTGTAAAGGAAAGTCGGACGGCCACCATCTTTTCAAGGAGCTTGCATAAGCAGCTCGTCAAGGCAATAGGCCGATAGCCCGCCACCTCCGCCGGATCCTTCCCCGGCTTAGGTATCGGGACCACAATCGCCTCCCTCCAACGGGAAGGGAACGACCCCTCAACCCACACCCGGTTGAAAAGATCCAGCAAGAAGTGTAGGGCCATCGGGTGCAGATTCCAAATAAAGTCATACGGAATGTCATCAGGGCCAGGGGCGGAAGAACGACGGGTTGCCAAGGCAGCCCGAAGTTCCCGCATCGTAAAGAGACGGTTATAGGGCTCGTTCCCAGGCGGCGGGAACGTAAATCCGACAAAGGACGATCCGCAGCTGAAGGCGAACGGGAAACCGCAGCAAAAGCCCAGCCAGCCGATCGGCCACAGCAGCAGGATCCGAAAGGAAGCCGTCCCCGTCCCGAAGGACAGGGCGACTAGCAGGGACCGGCTTCCCCTCGATACTACGTACCTTCCGCCACACAGCAGCAGAAGGGGTAGACGAGGAAATGCCGGACACAAAAGCACGCCAAGAGGCCCGACGGGCCAACTTGAGAGTCCGGCGGGCGAAAGCCTTCGCCCGCCGCATCTCAATCAAGTGGTCCGCGCGCCGGGTGCGGTGGAAGCGGCGCGTGCCCTCTTCCTCTCGCACACCGCCGGTGACATGCTGGAGTCCACCACGGGACGCTACGCGTCCGCGGGTTACCGGAAGATCGAGGAATACAGTCCTCCGCGACGCCCATCACCACCCGCTCGAAGAACTCCAAGCTCTCATCCACAGAGCCAAAGCTCAACACCGAACGGGCAATGACGGAACGAGCTCTGAAGGATGGCCAGTCAGCCCGCGCAAGGCACCACCTCGGTCGAGACGAGACACCCGGCTGCGGTCCGACCGGCTCAAGACAGACTGGGTAATGATCACTGCCATAAGAGTCCCCCAACACCTTCCACGAAAAATCGAGTAAGGCATCGAGGGACACCAAGGAGAGATCAATACAGGTAAATGAACCCGTGGGTTCGTGGAAGTAGTAGGTTCACCGGAATTGAGGCACGCAAAGGAAAGTTCCTCCATTAAGGAGAGCAACATACCAGCAACATTAGTCGACCGGACATCTCCCCAAGCCGGGTCGCGACTGTTAAAGTCCCCGAGGAGGAGAAACGGTCGAGGCAGTTGCAACACCAACTCGCGAACCGCCTCGCGAGGAGGAGGGTCATGAGGAGGAATATAAATCGAGCAGGCAGTGTACTGGCGATCTAAAAAGAGCCGCACAGCACAACCTGCAAGGAAGTGCGAAGAGGCACACCTCGCGATGGTAACGAATGATGCACATAAATCGCCGCACCCCGCCGGCGTGTGTGCTCATCCGGGGTGCAAGGGAAACCAACATAGCCAGAGAGACGATGGAGTCCCCGCTCAGCCAGGATAGTCTCCTGGAGACAAACACAGGAAGGCCGCTCGCTCTCCAGCCGGGAGGCAAGGTTCCCCCAGTTAGCTAAAAGCCCCCTACAGTTCCAATGCAAAATGGAACTGCAAAGGGAAGTGACATTATAAGAGGCAGAGAAAACAGAAATAGCCACGGACCAAGCTGAGCAGCAAACTCAACGGTCCGTAACCAGGGACGGAATCGGCTTCCCCGACTCACCCCGAACGGAGGGGGTAGGGGCCACCGACTCCGCAGCTGCATCACCCGTAGTAGAACGAGAGGTGGAGAGTGGAACAGGGAGTTCAGAGGGGGGCTCCCCTGGGGGGGAGGGAGAGACGACGAGACGGGCCCAGCCGAAACCCCCGACTCCCCACCAGAGGGGGGCTGAGGAGAACCAGATGTTCGAGGGCTCGTCAAACCAGACAAGTACTGACGGGGGGGGGGGGAAGGTCCACCACTGGTGGGAGAGGTAGATCCAGGAGAGAGACCCGACCACTCTCAGCAGGAGCCGAAGGGAGAGGAGAGAGACTCCAAGAAGAAGGGCCAGGCTCCTCTCGACTGGGTCCACCATGGGAACAGAGTCAGTAATCGAGGGTGTCATGGGGCGGTGTACCTCAACCGACACCCGGACACTGGTTGGGGCACCGGGAGGTGACGCCTCACCAGCCCTCCGTATAGGGGGGGGAGTCCCGAGCGGATCAGGAGCGGCGCGCCGCTTCCCCTCAGGGGAAGCAGGGCGAGCAGCGGTCATGAATGGGTCTGGAGGACTCCGACTCCGACCACGGCGACGCTTCCTCCTCCCCTTCGGGGCATCACCTTCCCCACCCGAGAGACGAGTAGGCAAGGATCCAGACCCCAAGGCCGGAGAGGGAGAAGGGGCACTTGTAGGCAGGGAATCAGATGGGATGTCTGAAAGTGAGGCAAAGGAACAAGAAGGTCCCGCGGAGCCAGGAGGACCACCAACCCCCGGAACTTCCAGGGGGGGCACCACTCCGGTAGACGCCGGGGTAGCACGGGAGGGGCCAGAGGACCCGCCAGGGCCAAGAGCCGCAGCATAGGACAACCCCCGCCGCGGCTCCTGGTCACAGACCCTATCGCGCGCCTCCCGCGCACTAAGGAATTCGGTAGTCCTTAAGGACCGCACCTCGAATTCAAACTTGAAAACAGGGCAGTCCCGAGAGGAGGAAGGGTGGGCCCCCGAGCAGTTCGAGCACCGCGGGGGCTTCGTGCACGGGGTAGGGTGCGCAGGCCCACCGCAGCGGAGACATAGCTTACCCTCACGGCGGCAGGCAGAGCTAACATGGCCGAACCGGTTGCAGCCAAAGCAGCGAACCGGGTCAGGCACATATGGTCCCACCGAAAACTCACACGACCGGCGATCACCCACACCCCAGAACACCTGGGCCGGAGGCACAAGGGAGTCAAAGGTCAGGAGCAGACGAGCGGACGGGGTAAGAGCACCATCCCGGCGCGACGAAAAGCGGAAGACCTTCGTTACCCCCTGGGGGTCAAGATCCTCCTGCAACTCGCCAACCTGGATTGATAGCAGACGGGAAGCGAAAATGGTGCCCTGACAGCTATTCAATTGCGGATGGGGAGTCACAGAAACTCTGCAACCCAAAACATCCTGCAACTGTAGAAGGGACTCAGTCACCCCCGAAGAACGGGACTTCAGAAGAAGAGACCCATCCTTCAGAGAGCGGATATCATAACGACAGGGAACCCCCACCGTCTTAAGGCGCTGAAACACCCGTTCCGAGTTGCCCGGAAGGGAGCCAGCGGAAGTAGTCCAGGCAATTTGTAGTTAGACCTGGGCAAAATTGCTTCAGAAGCTTTCTAAACTGTTTCCAGCTCAGGAACCATTGCCGAATAACATATCCAAAATCCGACAAAATTGGACCCCGGGAACACCCCCAAAAATGAAATTCAAAATGGCGGACTGGATGTTTCCTACGAAAAAAAAAAAATATATAATTTACGCTTTTATTTATAGAGATACATTTGATGCTTTTTCTTTCAGTTGTAATGTTTTAAATAATTCAACAATATACAACACAACCAGTTATTACGCAAATAGTACAGGGTGGGCCGTAAGTTTCCATACATAGGAAAAATAAACATTTTTTTATGGACAACCATTTTTATTTATATAATATGCTCTACATGGTTGCCATTGTTTTGAAAACACATTTCAATACGTGTTCCCCACTGTTGATGAACACGCATTAGCACAGTTGACGTTATGCTTGTAATGGCGTTGGTGATACGTTCCTTTAGATGATTTATGTCTCGTATCTTTTCCTGATACACCATGGCCTTCAAGTGCCCCCAAAGATAGAAATCAAGGGGGGTGAGATCTGGGGATCTGGGAGGCCACTCCACAGGACCACACCGACCAATCCAAGCATCCGGAAACTGCTGATCCAAATACCGACGCACGTATTTAAATTTTCCTATGTATGGAAACTTACGGCCCACCCTGTACATATAATGTTATATAGCTTGTACAGATTCTTATAATCAATAATACAACAATTATTTTTTTCCCAGTTTCAAGTTATGTTCATTACAGAAGTGATACCTGGTCACCAACATACAGAAATTAATCCTCTTCGTCACTATCATCGGATAGATTACCGATACTTGGGTTGTTATCGCAACCACTGATTTGGCACTCGCCACAAGCGGCTGAACAGGGCATTCCATTACGCTTGCATCCACATCTTGAAGTAGCACATTTCGTCTTGCAGGAGCAGCGGATCATGTTGAGTAGATAATTTGGAGCTGGTGGCTTGTCGCAGGCTGTAGGGTAGTAGGAATTATTCTTTACATACCAACCCCACTGTTCTGCATCGATCTTCTCTTCTGTAGACTTCCAGATTAGTATTTGAAAGTATGTGCGAAAGCTGTGGTACTTTGTGGACGCATCGGTTGGTGGCAAACGTTCGGGTGTAACAAAAGATTTAGCTGTAGCTACCTTTTCAACTAACATTCGATGACGTAGTGCGTTAGTGGATTCAAGTGTTTTGCAGCCATACAACAGAAGCATTGCCTTTCTTCCAGCGGCTTCAATGTCAGAGTGTTGGCAACAATCAGAACAGAATGTATTTGCAACTGAACGGAGTTCAGCCACCTTCATCAGTGTGTCGAATGCTTTGGCTTTACCGATCGAAAAAATTCTGGATGTGCTATCACAGCCCGTGAAAGCATGCACAAGCAGGAGATACTTGCAGATGTCATTGCCTAACAATGATTGAATGCTGAGAATATCATATACAGGATTAGGAGATGGTCCCCGTCTTATATCGCTGCGATAGTACAACTTGAAACCACTGTCCTTGGCATGGTACAGAAGGAGAATCAGCAAGTCGGTGTCTTCCCCTATTACTGTTGTAGTTGCATTTTCTGATGAGGAAACTGATGCACGAACGATGTCCACATCAGCATCCCCATCTGCGTTGTGAACAGTACACCCGTGCTTCTTCAACATCTCACCTACGAGGGAAATAAATGCTTGCTTGTTGTTTTCATTAGCCAAGAAGTGTTCCTTCTGGCCAACAAACTTCATGCTTGGACTGAGATTCACATTTCTGCTTGTCTTGGTGCTGCGTCTTCTGTGGGTCATGTCCTTGATCGTAGGAGAGCTGCTGTAGCCATCAAAAACAATGATTGCTTTTCCATATGTTTTCAGAGTGAAATCGGCATATGAGTTGGCGATGCTGTCATATGTTTCATCTTGACGCCAGGAAACACGATGTAGTAGAGATCCACCATCCAATACGTACGGGTCTTTGCACTGAATTTCTTGAACTTCTTCCATGCGTAAAGTGTCAGTGTATTTGATTATTGCATGAGCTAGCTGAGACTTATCGGGTTTCCTCAAGATACTTCGTGATTCGAACAATGCAGGAGGATATGCACACAGTTCGTAACACATGACATCTTCAAGATTCATGTCTCCGCCAGTGGCAACAGTCATCATTCTCTGAAACAGTAGTGCAGGATCTACTTCTATATCTGAAGCATCAGTGATCACAACGGCAGAAGCAGATCCTAGTGTTTTCACTTCGTCAGATCTTTTGGCAGAATATGTAAAGGCTTGTTTCCCAATCATTTTTACGACAATGTTCGTACCGATTGAATGCAATTGATGAACGTTAACTCCAGGATCAGCAGTTAGCCCTGTTACAATGTTGCAGAGACCCGAGGTAGAATGGAATGGGGATAAGGATTCCAGACGTTCAAGTACTTTCTTCATGTCATTACTGTCCCTGATTTGTCTACTTCCCCTCATTTCCTTGTGCTGTTCACTACTTTCCAACAAAACTCTGGTGTATTCCTGCATTGCTAAGTTATAAGTGGAACACAGAGGCATAGAAAAGAGCCACGTTGTCCTTTGAATGTCTGTAAATCCACTTCCGCGTGTCAGTCCGCCTCTGCTTTTCAGGGAACGCATTAGTACTTGTTCTATCACCAGGTCTGTGCCGAGTCCGGCCCATAATCTGTCGCTTCTTCTTACCACAAACTTACCTTATGGAACATTTTGTAACGGCTGGATTTTCAGAAGGCAAACTTAACATTTTCTGCAGGTACAGGTATATCGATTTCAGTTAATTGTGATGTCCGGCTGCTGCAATTATGGGGATGGTCTCCAGCATAGCTTGCAAGTGCAAATCCCACGAGCCGGTTCTGTCTGCTGTTATCAAGGAACGTGCAATGTTGATCATTCGCTGATATTCCAACCAGAGATGACTTGTTTGCGAAGTAGATTGTAGGTCAGTTTTCTTCGCATCCAAAGTGGTAGCAATCTGAGACAATGCATTCGAAGATTCCACATCCTCAACTGATTGTTTGGCGGTCATAACATCGTCGAGCAGGTCACAAGCTTCCTTATGGAGGTCATGAGGAGTTCCATCTTCATTACGAGGGAAAACGTCTGCGACTAGTAAGGTACTAAGAGCTGCATCTACTATCATATGACCACGTATCGCTCTTGAAACAGCTTTTCCAGATATCATGTGTTGCACGGCATTTGGTCCGTATATTTCTTGAAGTACTTCAGACAATCCTGAACCATTCATAAGAGTACCGAGTGCTCCCAAAAGATTCATCAGAGTGTGAAATGATCCCAGCATTAAAACAATGTCCTGCAGGTCTCTCTGTTCATTGATGATTTGGAAGCTTTCCAGAACAAAGGCTGATCAAAGGTAATAATGCATGGGACTTTTTGATCGCGTGCTATCTTGCTCAAATATAGTAATGTCGAAAATATGCAGGTCATGTCAGTTGGCGACATATCTATGATGGGAAGGAACGTGATCGACGCCACACCTGGATGTGAGACACTTGATCCACCGTGAATTGCCTGCATTGTTCCGGACCAACTTGGACCTGATCTTCTGCTGAAGATATCTGCAGAGAAGACTAAGTCGACTTATGGTGGCAGTGGGTACTGGAAGTTCGCGGAATGAGATGTCCCTCAACATGCTTCTCGCGTGTCTATATTCCCTAATGTCAACGGTTGCAATCTTCTTAATGTCATTGTCACCAACATTACCCTGTGAATAGAAGGGTGGATCTTGATCTTCGGAGTTATTGCGGCAATCATACCCATTCCATGAAAGGTATTCTTCCCATCCAAAGTGCAGACATCATGATCGACGTTATCTGCTGCTAGAAGGACTGCAGTGTTTTCATCAACAGTAAAAGAGCCAGACCCACTTGCCAGCGCCGCGTTTCTTTCGAATCTGTTACTTCTGCATACGACGAACAGTAACCCAGCTGATGGAGAACGTCAATAAGGTACCTTGACCTAAAGTTGTGGTGTAGCTGAACCGACAAACCGATCTGTAGTGGACATAGTATCCTCTAGGACGGGTTGCTTGCATAATGCTCTGCCCAATTGCACCTATTTTTCTTGAAGCATCCTGTCCCGCAAATGCTTTTGATAATAGCAATTTCAGACTGTTGGGAATGTAATCAGAGCACTTTCTGCAGTGATGTCATTGGAGATGGATACACATCTTTTCTAGGCGAGTCGACAGACTTGATATCACTTCTGATTATTTTTGCAGCAGCTTCTACTAGGTAAATCTTCTGTAGCTCTATATCTATATCACATTCTTTCGACTTTTTGTGATAATCTATAAGAATTTCATTAGCTGTCTCTCGTAGTGTTACTACATCTGCCTTCCCACTTTCACCTGAATTATGATCTTGTCTCCGTAACGTTCTAAAAGCTTTCTCTTCATGTGCCTGCGTTCGTAGACAGAGCTCTGACTTCCTTGAAGATATTCCTCCATTTTGGAAATTAGGTCTCCAATCAACAGTTGTTCATCATCATTCTCTTCCAGGTAAGCACAGGTCTGAAGGAATGCTTGGTGTTGCTCTTCATTAGTTGGTCTCTCCTTTCTTCGAATCATGACCGTCGGAGGAGTATGCGCGAGGAATGTTTTTTCCACTTCGAAATTTACGCTGCAGGTGTGATGGTAGACACAATCTGCAGCAAGAAGATCACGAAGATAATACTCCAGACGCCTTTTACATTAAACGACCATTCATCGCAGCGGCTTTCACAGCACCTTTTTATGGTTTCGGAGACTCTGTAGTTCTTATTTTGACATGCTCTGATTTTGGTTTGTGTTTGGAAAAAAAGTCCACAAAGGTATCACAAAACAAACAGTGAGTAGCACTGGAAAATGCGTATTCATGAAAACGAGCACTTTTCCTTGGTATTGCCTCGGCTGCGGTCTGTCGCTTCTTTATTTCAATGGTCTTTTTATCCGTAAACCTTTCCTACATACAACGTGAACACTTATTCCAGCTGTTGCAACAACACGCTTCCACGGCTGCGGCTGGATGCATTTATACCATCTGCTCCTTTTTGCGAGATGTGAACCACTTCCTGTCCGCTGTCCAATTTCTCCTTACAAATCACGCACAATCTCAGGGGTCTGCATTCTTGAAGGCGGACGCACCACCGAGTCAGCCGTACACCGAGTCAGTCTGAAACAGAAAACACAAATTAATAAACTGTGTTGCAGTATTTAAAAGGAGTACATAATAACAGTTTTTAAAGAAAATGACAAGCACAAATACGCAGATTTGATAGTGGGTAGTAGGAATTAAAGAGTTGTATATAATATAAGTTTATAAAGATGTAGCAATGTCCATTCTCACACACACTCCATACAGTATATTTTATTTACATTACGTGACGTCATAGTTTAATACTAGCCGCCTAATACAATTTTTAGTGTCATATAGGTTAATTTAGAAACGAAAATGTGTTTTAAAACATTTTACTGATCAAGAAAAACGTCATAACTCTCTCTACAAAGCGAAATTAAAATTTATTGTATTTCGTAGGAAACTGCCAGTCCGCCATTTTGAATTTCATTTTAGCGGGTGTTCCCGGGGTCCAATTTTGTCGGATTTTGGATATGTTATTCTGCAATCGTTCCTGAGCTGGAAATAGTTTAGAAAGCTTCTGAAGCAATTTTGCTCAGGTTGAAGCTATTTTTGCTCTAGATTGCCTGGACTAAAGGGCGGAGAACAAGGAACCTGTCCACCGGACAGAAATTGACAGCAGGGACAGGTCCATGTGTAACGGTAACCGAGAGTGGGCGAGAGAACGAGGGCCGCGAAGACCCCGCCCTACGGCCACCACGAGTCCGGCCACGAGAGCCAGACGCCGCAGAGGACGAGAGGGGGCCATACGGCTTTAAGGTCAATCCAGTGGAGGCAGAGGCCGCTGAACGACCAAAAGTAGAAGTCTCATCCAAATCCAAGGGCGGGCCAGAGTCGTCAACAGGAGGGGATTGAAGTTTTTAAATTGAACCCATAAACAATAGCTTTACAAAAAGGCAGCCTCGGACCCAAGGCAATGCACCATCCGCCGCTGCATCCTTCAAGGCGCAGGCCCAACGTCCCGGGTAGCCCGCCCCCCAACCTGACTGTCGTTTTAAAAACAGCAGATTGGCACTACGGAGATTTGTCCGTTAAGGGCCAAGCAAAGACCCAATCCAGACGCAGCAGCGGTCCGGGCGCCCGTACCGTCCCCAGAGCACGGCTCAGCCACTGAGCGATGCCCCCCGGCGGGTGCACCCGATGACCCCAAGACTGCAAAATACAAACAGAGGGTGGGGGATACTACAATTGACAGAGGCACAAGACCGAGTCAAGACAAAAGAAATTCAGGGAGAACGGAAAAAAAAGGTGGAGCAAAAAAAAAAAAAAAAAAAAAAAAACGCAACTCTTCGCCCACACCCCGCGAGGAGTTGAGGAAACCCCAACAACCCACGAGGTGTACGAGCCCCCTCGGCCCGGCAAGCCGGAGTACCTAATCGAGGGTGTTTTTTTAACGAAAATATCACGACTTAACCTAACCAATCATCAAGGGCGTACAGTTGACCTAACCTGGCATTCAATTAACCTTATTTGAATATTTTTATTTTTATTATGTTCTAATTTTTTTTTTATTGTAATATCCTTCGTAAACATTAAATTTTTTTTTAATTTCATATGTTAAAATCCTTTAATTTGGATTGAGGTCGAACTGGGGTGCTGTTTCTTGAATTGGGGTCTAACTGGGGTGTTTATTCTTGGATTGCTCCCACAAATATATTTAAATCCCTGAAAAGTATTCCCTAAAAATTTATAACACCGTTCAAAAAATGTTTTATTCATTAAATAATTTATTTTTATAGAAACGTATAACTACTGGTTTCCTTTTCTCGTGATCTTTCCCAGGAAGTTCACATACAGTATGCTCTTTCCAAAACAGCTTCGAAGAGATTAGGTGTGTTGTACTGGCCTCCGCAGTTTCTTCATCCCGACTCAGTTGCTATCTCTGCATATGGGTGTTGTCCTCCCCTGTATGGACTACGTTTCTCATGTGTTGGGTGGCTCAATCCACACAGCCCTGCTTGACGGGGTGGAATCAAAGGGTTTCGTCCCATCATTCCCCCGCCTCTTAATGATTGTCTAAAATCCCTCTCTCTTCGTCGCAATATTGCCTCACTCTCTACTATCGCTATTATAATGGACACTACTCAGCTCTTTTCCATTCTACCCCAGCAACAAAAAATGAAATTATATATTTTCTACTATAGTTTTACTTGCTGAATTCAATAATATATATCTTATTTTGGAGAAATTAATAACAAGAGTGTTATAGTCCGTTTATTTTATTTAAAAGTAGAGATTGCATTTAAGATTTCAATAAAAATGTCCTTTCCTTTTTGTCTTCTTCTCCACAGAAATTCACATAAATAAGAATATCATATTTCTAGATGTTCCCCAATGTCTCTTGTTCCCTTGTTTAGCTAAATCAACTGTACGCCCTTGACGATTGGTTAGGTTAGGTCGTGATATTTTCGTTAGTTAACCTTATAAGGTTAACTAAAGGAGGCTGGGGTAGAACGTTATTTCCTTAACTATGTTTATGAAATTCCATTTATCATCCATAACAATATCTACAAAAGAGAAAAAAATTAATTATAACCATAACTAATTAAAGCACGAATACTTTCTCCAAAATAAAATATATTATTGAATTCAGCAAGTAAAATTACACTAGAAAGTGTTGCTGGGGTAGAACGGAAAAGATCCCACTACTCTTCTGAACTCTCCAACTGCATCCCTCCTCCTTTAAGGAGAGCATGCAGTACCGGACTTTCTACACTCATTCCTTTTCTGTCCAACTCCCTAATGCAAGGGTTAATTGGTATTTTCAATGTTTTATCTACTCAACCGATGAACTCTGGAACAATCTTCCTCAGTCCATCTTCCCTCCCTGTCTATGCTTTCCACTCTTTCAAGCGCAGTGTCCAATTATCTCAAAAACACTGGACCTTAATTTTGGCTCTCTTCTTCCTCTATAGGGAGGAGCCGTTTTTGCGGGCATTCGCCCTTGGCTCCTTGTATATAAAAACATACAATGTTCTATATAGTTATCAATCGCAACAATCAATGCTATAGCATATAATACATATGGTGACGTCATAAAATTTAGACGTGCTAGAATTTTTCAGTGGAAATTTTGAAATCAGCGTATTCGAATTAGTTAAAATAACCTATATTAGTATCAGTTACAAAATCTTTGCTAACCAGAGCAATCATTCAGGAGAGCCAGAAACTAGCACAGCGCTGAGGGAAGCTAATGCGGGTCATTGCTTTAACTCCTTCCTCCATTACAAATAGAGGATTTGAACCCTTGACTTCAATGACTTCACTTCACTTAGAAGAAAATGAGTTGGCATGATATGCAGTAGGGTGGTCCAAAATTTGGGCTAAAATTTCAAAATAGTTGGAAATGCTTTCCACATGGCTGCTCTTTTTCCTTTGAATGTGAAGTGATTTTGTGCAAAATATCTGTCGATTCAGTACATATCGATTCAGTACATAAGAGGTCGCTATGATTTTCACATTTTCAATTAATTAGCTAATCATTTTCTACCCGCTTCATTTTTAGAAGACGCTGCAGTCACGCCACTTTGACTGCGCCCAGCTTTCAGACGATGATGCAGTTGTTCGATTTCTTGCATAATGCTGTTTGTGAATCAGACAAATCATTTACTCATACATCATTTCAAGTTTAAACTTGTTGGAGGACGGTTTTAAGTTCGTTCACACTTCAAGAGCTTAGGAATAGTATCTCATGCAAGTATTAATTCATATATATTAAGTATTAATTCATATATTATATTTATTCAGTATAAATATATAATTATGTTCTTTATATGCAAATTCATAACCGGTAAGGATTTTGCTATTAAATTAAATTATTATAATTGTAAGGCATGTTCGGAAATCGGTGGGAAAATGAAAACGAAAACCTTAACATTAATTTACTATTATAAGTTAACACGGTAGTTAAACTATTTCAGGTGGATTTCCGTCTTCCAATGAGATTGGAGCTTTTGGCCTTGGATCCTCAACGAGATCTCGCTTTACTAAACGTAAAGTGACGCTCGACTTCACGCTTAGTGACCTCCAACTTCACTTCCCCGTCAAGTCCAAACCATTCATAAGACTCTGCCGGATAATTGTATAGTTTAGTTTCCTTTTAAAGATATCAAGAGTTGTAATATAAATATTAATTTGACGTAATTTCGTCTTAATTGGCGATCACTCAAAGCTTTAAATTAACACTGGTGTTGATTATACTTGAACGGTCACTGATGACAAATGCAAATTTTAGCATAATTTTAAATATAAACTTGACACAATAGCAGTAGTTATAACAATATTTACAGAGATCCTACAAACTTTATATTTACATAGACCGCGAACAGGAATAATAAAATTAGTCACAACTAATTGGTCACCCTTAAGAATTTCACAAATTGACGGGCCTTTTCAATCGTGAACGTACCTCCAAGGGAATCATTCTCGCAGGAGCTCCTCCGTTAGCCTTGATCTTAGTCGACTCTTTGGGTGGCAAGGAAGCTTTTCAAAGCTTGATAATATGGTTGATCGCACTGGTCTTAAGTTTAGATTGCAGAAAGATTGATGGTAGCCGGTGGGCGATGAGAAATCTTTCTGGCCTCTTCTTGCCGTTTCTGAAAATGAGTCGAAAAACTATCTCCACTTCCTCGCGGGGAATCTTAGTTTTTATGGGCGACATGTTCGTTCGTTTGTTCAATTGGTTCCAATATTGTACTGCAAATAATACTAAGCGTGACCAATAGTTTTCAGTGACAATTCAAATCGTTTGTTACGAATTGAATTGTTTGAGAAAATATTAATTAAAACATGTGGAAAGGCATTGAACAAAGAACACATACCATACAAATAAATTAAATACATAGAAGAGGGTTGAACCCTTTTGAAATGGGTTTTACTGTAATTCCCTTTTTTGGCGATCACAAACTTTTAAAATGAGCAATCCAATTATAAATATAGAGTTGAAATTCAAACTCGTACAGGGTTAATGGATTAATTTCTTGAAAGGAATAAGTTTTCTTAACTCTCACGTGAGAATTATGTACAAGGTACTTATTCTTAAATATATTTTAAAAATTTGGCTATATTCCTACCCATCAACCACTAACCACTGTAACCAATTTTTTTACTTTATTTATTTTGACTGCAATTTTTTACTTTAACACTTATATAATTGTGCTTTGGTGCTAAACGGTTAATGCATTATTTTCTCATTTTTCATGTTATGGCTAGAAGTACTCGCTCATCTGCAGAAACGTGGGTTCTAGGAAAGCCCAGCAACGAGTTATCAACTGCAAGGCTACCCACATGTGGTGACGTGCTTCGTTTGATTCAGTTTCACCACCATGAACAGGACAAGACCTTGAAAGAGAGCTACAACTTGGCCTGCAAAGAGGCCCTGCAAGTATGGCAGAGAGCAAGGATTCCTGCGTTAGGAAGCTGTCAAAGTTGTACGAAGAGTTCCTTGCGTTGAAGAAAAATCGCAAGACGCAGCTACAAAGCTGCAGAATGAAAGAGAGCATGTTTCAAGAGACTCTTTCAGAGCTTTTCGACGTTGCCTCGAAGGACGCCTTGAAGGTGATAGTGAAGAGGACCGCCAATTCCTGATGATGCAACGAGAAGACGTCTTTGCCTGCAGTATAGCAGGCTCTGACAAGATTAATTTTGCCAAGGAATACCGCAAGAGATGTCGACAGGAGAAAGATGCTGACAAAGCTCTAAGGTACAAAGAAAGAGAGGCTGCATTCCAGGCTGGAGCTGCTGCTCTTCAATCATCCAGCACATCCCCTTCATCCTCTGAAGAATTCAACGCTGAAGACGATGATTATCATTATCGTCCGTCGACTTCGACCGGAAGAGCAGATGTACACTCTCATCCTCCGAAACGAAACAATATCTTCACATCACCAGATGTGGTTGCTGCTTTTGATCGCGTCAACCTTCCCGATCGAGGAGCATTCTTCGTTGCTGGATCAGTCGCTCAAGCCCTGGGCTATGATATTTCTACAATGACTCTTTCACGCAGCTCCATCCGTCGTTGAAGAAGGCAAGGCAGGCAGCAGCCAAAGAGGATCAAACTTCGTTTTCTGTCGAAGGACCCCTTCTTCTTCACTGGGATGCGAAACTACTTCCCGACATCTGCGGTGCAACGGAAACAGCCGAACGAACCGCGGTAATCGTTACGGGAAATGGGACGGAAAAACTCCTAGCCGTGCCAAAAATACAACGAGCTAAAGGAGAAGAACAGGCCAACGCTTGCATTTCGACGATTGATGACTGGAATCTTCGCGGTGAGATCCAAGGCCTCGTATTTTCATATTTGACACAACTGCGTCTAATACTAGCCTTCACAAGGGAGCCTGCACCATGATTGAAAAAGCAGTAGGGAGGGAATTTGTCTGGATCGCTTGTCGACATCATATCCTTGAAGTCGTCTTGTCAAACACCTGCAACGCACTTCTTGGACCCACAGGTGGCCCGGAAATGACTCTTTTAAACGTTTTCAGAAAAAATGGCCATCACTTCAGAAGGATTCCTTCATGAAAGCTTCAAACAACCTACTCAGAGATCCAAAGATGTTCCAGCTTCGACAGGAAATGATCCAGTACTTCACAAAGGCACTGGAGTCTAAACAATCGTGTGATGACTACGAGAAATTGTTACGACTCTGCCTCACCTTCCTCGGGTGCCGTGATGAAAAAGAAGTCAAGGTCCGCGCTCCAGGACCAACTCACGATGCACGCTGGATGGCCAATACCATCTACGTCCTCAAAATTTATCTGTTCAAGCATCAACTACAGCTGACGGCACGTGAGACGGAGAATATCACCGAGCTCTCTCTGTTTATCGCCTTGGTCTACGCACGTTTTTGGAACGAGGCCCCGTCGGAATCAACGCTCCTTTCAACGATATTCTGCTTCTTAAAAACTTGCAAAAGTACCCAAATCAGACCATTTCCAAAGCAGCATCCACAGCTCTTCAACGGCACCTGTGGTGTCTTGGAGAGCTTCTCATAGGCCTTGCATTCTTCGATCCTAGAGTCGATGCCGAGACCAAACGGAAGATGGTCGTAAACCTCCAACGTAACGAGAATACCACTGTTACTCGTCGATTGAAGCTTGAAGGAAACATTGAAGATTCGAATTTGTATGAAATGGTCACCAAAAGGACCCTCGGAATCTTCAATCTGTTAAAGAAAGAAGGAAGGAAGGCAGCAGAGAATACCTTCCTGAGGACCGATCCCAATTCTGGACGGATGATGATTGCTTTCAAGAGTTTCGATACTTGGCGATCAACCTAAAAGTTGTCAATGATTCGGCGGAGAGGGGTATCGCCCTTATCAAGGCATATAATACATCTTTGACGAAGGATGAAGAACAAAAACAATTCATCCTCCGATTAGTAGCAAAACCTCGCCAAGACTGCTCATCGTCTTCGAAGGAGTCAGTGATGAAGCGTTAATCTAAGTAATGATGAATATTATAAACGAATGATAAATGTAATTTTCTATCAAACATATAATTTTTGTTCTTTAAAAATTAATGTTTTCTTTAAGAGTTATTCTGTTTTCTAAAAAAATAAGCTGTTTTCTTTGAGAGTTAATCTGTTTTCAAACAAATAAACTAGTATTTGCCCTTGTTTTTTCATTTTTAAAACCCAGAAGATCAATCTACTAGAAAATGAGTAGTAAAGTAAAATTCATAGCGACCAGTAAATATCATTCAATTAGGCTGAAATCTGGCATAGAGATGTTTGATTGATATAGGAACAGGAGCAGCCATGTGGAGGTAAAAAATTTAAAAAATTTATTTTGTGGCCAATGAGATTTAACGTTGATAAGTGCAAAATTTTGCATATACAGTAGGTTCGCGTAACAGTAATTTTGCGTATAGTATATCAGGGAAAGATTTAACAAGCGTAGAGCAGGAAAAAGATTTAGGAGTTATAGTCACTGGTGATTTAAAAGTAGCGAAACAAAGTACAGCAGCGGTCAATAAGGCGAACAAAGTGTTAGGTTTTATAGCTCGAAATTTTGAGTACAAATCGCGCGATATTATAGTTCCACTTTATAAATCATTAGTTAGACCCCATTTGGAGTACGCGGTCCAATTTTGGAATCCGCATATGCGCAAAGATATAGACAAAATCGAAAGAGTTCAAAGACGAGCAACTAAGATGATTCCGTCGCTTAGGTCAAAGTCGTACGAGGATAGGCTTAAGGAGTTAAAATTAACAACACTCGAGATTAGGAGGCTAAGGGGTGATCTAATCCAGGTTTTCAAAATTATGAATGGGTTCGATAACGTAGATCAGTGGTTCTCAACGGGGGCGGTACCGCCCCCCAGGGGGCGTTCACTGGGTGTCGGGGGGCATTAGAAGCTGGTTAGTTGAAAATGGGGCGTTAGTCAGCTAATGGTGGGCGTTCATGTGTTTCAATGAATTTCATCTACACAGTTCTGGAATCTACATTAAATTTGAATGTTTGAATGAAATTAAGTGGCTGAAACAAGGTTACTAGAACCTTTTAATTTAGCAAAATTGCAAAAGCACTTACCGAAAAATATGGAATCCACTCAGCTGATGTAATTTCTCAAGCGCCATCTACTGGGAGAATTGTCACAATGTCAAGTTCAACATTCTCTCAATAGATGGCTCTTGAGTAATTATGTCATTTATTGTGAATTATTGGAAGTGAGTAGACGCCATTTTTTCGGTAAGTGTTTTTGTAATTTTACTAAAGCCGTCTTCTATTAGTCAACTGACATTTAGATAGTTGTCTGGTATAGTTGTTAGTAACATCCTTGCTAGGAAAAACATTTAAATACATTAATACAGCAAACATGATTCCATTTTGTTAAAGATATAGCAAAATATTCAACTCGCAGAAGTATAATTTAGGCTAGTTTACCATAAAACTTATTTTATGCATACAAATAAAAACATTTCTTACGCTAACGGCTAACTTAACTAAAAATAAAATTTCTGAATGTTTTTACAGTTTTCGCGATGTCACAAGGCAAGAAAAAGTGTCGTCAGTATAATGTTGAATATCTCAGCTATGGCTTCGTACTTTCTCCTACGAATCAACGGCTTCCTATGTGTTTACTGTGTGAGCAAGTATTCTCTAACGAGGCCATGAAACCCTCACGCCTGAAGGAGCACATAATTAAAATCCATCCTGATAAAACTGACAAAGACCTTGCATTCTTTAAAGACCTCAAAGAAAGACATGCCAGAAGCACAATCAGTAGCATATTCAAAAAGAACGTAAACCAAACTGAGAAGGGCTTAGTTGCCTCATATAATATCTCTCTCCTTATTGCCAAATGTGGAATGCCATTCACAGTTGGAGAAAAACTGATTCTTCCTGCTATTAAAGAAGCTATTTGCACTGTTATGGAATGTGACCCTTCGCAGGTTCTAAAATCCATCCCCCTCAGCAATGACACTGTGTCAAGGAGAATCAATGAAATGGCATTGGATAGTGAGGAGCAGTTGTGTGCCATTCTGCGAGAAAATCCGTTCACTCTTCAGGCTGACGAGACAACTGTCTCAGATAATAACGTTTTGCTGATGACCTATGTTCGTTATCTGTCATCTGGTGAAATTTCCGGAGTTTTTGTTCTCCAAGTATTTGGAAACCGACACTAAAGGGCAGACCATATTTAATGCAGTTGAAGAATACTTGAGTTGCAATTCTATTCCAGCTGCCAACATCATTGCATGTGCCACCGATGGGGCTCCATCCATGGTTGGACGGTACCGTGGTTTCACTACTCTATTGAAAAAGTGGGCTCCACACATTTTGACAGTCCATTGCGTGCTGCACTGTCATGATCTAGTGGCGAAAAAAATCAGCCCTCCTCTCCACGAGTCACTGAGTGTGGCAGTTAAGGCCATCAACAAGATAAAGGCCAATGCACTGAATGACCGAGTGTTCAGACAACTCTGTGGGGACAATGATGAAATTTTTGAGCGTCTGCTACTTCACACCGAGGTGCGCTGGCTCTCGAAAGGCAATTGTCTTTCCCGTTTGTGTGAGTTGTTCAGCACAGTTTTAGAGTTTTTTGAGGATACTGATGCAACTCTCAAGGAACAAGTGTTGTTAAGTCAATGCGATATTTTCTACCTGGCAGACATCTTTGAAAAAATGAATGAGATCAGCATTAAATTACAAGGAAATGAAGTGACGCTGATTCACTGCAAATCTGTAATTTGCAGCTTCATCGCCAAGCTGAACATATACCAGGAAGGCATTGGACGGCGTCAGGTGGCTCATTTTCCCAAATTGATGAAGGTAATTGATTTTACTAAATACTTACTTTTTAATAAATTTCAGAAATTTTTATTTAAAAACTACTTGTTTTTTAATGTGCTTTTATTGAATTTATTCACAGGTGTCCGAGAAACTGACTGATGAACATCTACTCCGTTACATCGACCACTTAAAGATGATGAAGGCTGACATGGAAATCCGATTCAGCGATCTTCAAAAGCTTGACGTCCCTGACTGGGTGGTACAGCCCTTCAAATCAGATGTTACGAAATTTGAAGTTGAGATCCAGGAGGAGCTTGTTGATGTACAAAATGACGATGAGGCCCAGGTAACCTTCCGCACCTCTGGCTGGCGTGGTATGTGGGCAACACATTGGCAACGTTATCCAGTTCTTTGGAAAAGAACTCGTCTTCTTCTCTTGGCATTCCTACCTCATATTTAGTGGAACAGGGTTTCAGCCATGTCCTTTACATGCAGTCCAAATATCGTAACAGGCTTAATATAACAGCCAAAGGTGCACTGAGGTTGAACCTGACTTCTATCCAACCTTCAGTGAAGATATTGGCTGGAAAACACCAAGCGCAAGGCTCTCACTAGTATTTTTGTATTATTTTTGTGTGGCACATTGTTTTTATTTTACGTTACTGCGTTTTTGTTTGTTTGAATAAAATTCTTTCATGTTATGTTAAGCTGTTGTTTCATTTCCAGGGAAGATTTGCATGACCGTATTCAACATTCCAAGACTTAAGAATTGAATTTTCCTGGTGGGGGGGCGTTGAGAGGTCTAATAATTGGTAAAGGGGCGTTGGTATAGAAAAGGTTGAGAACCACTGACGTAGATAGAGATAGCTTTTTCGAAATATCTCAATATAATAGGACTAGAAATAACGGGTGTAAGTTGACAAGTAGAAGGTTCGAGACAGCAGTTGCCAAAAACTTTTTTACGCATAGAATAGTAAATAGCTGGAATAGGTTGCCGGTAGAAGTAATTAGTAGCACGTCTATAAACATGTTTAAAAATCGATTAGACGCATATGTTGATAGATTGGGTATAGTTTAAGGTAGTAAAATTAAGGCTTTGTGGTGATAGATCCCACAGCTCAACACAAGTGTTGTGGGATATAGGGAGGCAGCATCTTGGGTTAGGGGATACTCTCTGTCCTTACACACCCCATTTAAAGAGATTCCTCTGCCGAGCGGTGCCCTCCATAGTACTGTACTGTGAGGTATTGAAAACTCATGATCTTCACTTGCCCCACAAACACCTTGAAATGGGAGACCCAAAATGGGTGCACACACATTTCTACATTACTGTACAGTCTTTACAGCCACACCTACACTTTTCCTCCTAAGTATATATATTGTAATGTATATTGGTTGTAAATTTTAACTTGGTCCGCAATCGATCTGGACCGTGACTTATATTTCGTTGGGCAAGGTACTAGTATTGATGGATACCGTAATGAAAATGACTGGATTCTTTGGATCTGATATATTTGCATGTCGGTTATAAATAGATATAGAGTGTAACATATTTGTGGATAGTAGTCTATTATGACTTGATCCTCTGGATCCAGAGATTCTACCTTTAGTTTTAAATCGATAATTAATTAGTTTTTAATTGATAATTATTTAGTTTTGCAAAAATTGGTAGTTGCGAATGTACACTCAGTATTGTACAGGCAGTTGTTACATAAATTTCTTATGTTCTTGTGGTTCGGAACCCACGTAAAATTGTAGGTCCCCTCCGCCACCACGGAGGACATACACAATACTTAATTACGAACACAGTTAGGTAGACCAGCCATGAGTGGATCCTAGGGTCTTTGTTGGTCTGAAACATTATAACATTATAACATTATATATACACATATATATACGTTTTTATATATATATATATATATTAACCCCTCCGTCTATGGCCTTGGTCGGTTCGGAGTTCACGGGGGTTCTGGTTAGGTGGCAGCAACGGATTTGTTACTCTGGAGTAGCTGGTACCGTATAGGGAATCGCAGTAGTTTCTTCTATACTACTCTCCGATTTCTTCTTGTAGTGGATCGGAGGATTCTGTGGCGCTTACTAAATTCTCTGAAGGTTCCCCGATTCTTCTTGTAACGTATCGGGAAATTATTTTTCTCTATTTTAGACTAAGTTCTCTGAATAGAGCAAGGCTCGAAGGAGAAGACAAAGATTTTCTCTTACTGTAGTTTTACTTCTAAAATGTTACAAGTAATGCTCAGCCTCTAAGATAGATCAGCCAAATCAGAATGAATATGTGAAAAATTACACGAGTTTATATACCCAAATTTTATTGACATCATTATTATTTAATCTTGACTTGTTTTGTTTTTATTCTCAATAGGCTGCATTATTTTGCAAAATATTTGAAGATAAAGTAAATATTTTAGCTGTAGCAACGTCTAAACAGAAACCATATTTTTATTTTAAATCGCATATTGACAGATCTGATGTTATCATGATTTGCCGAGTTAACTAAAAATGGAAATTGAAATATGCATTTTATTATGAATTACACTTAAACATGCATATGAGCTAAAATTAAAAGCTTAAGATTTAAAATTAAACGTTAAGAAAGACGTGACTGCATCTTTTATAACGAAGAGAGAATATATACAGAAAATGAACATTGCAGAATTTAACCAGGTTTCATTATTAAGGTAAATTTTAAAAAATTATTAAGTAATTTAAAAAGAAACAATTCACAAATTATTCGGCAGAAATAAAATAGAAAGCAAATAAAAAATTTATCCAAACTCGCGTCAGCGTTATGCGATTTTGGACTCTCCTGTAAAAATGAATATATGAATATAAATGTATACAAATATAAGTATTATATGAATATAATGAATGTAAGGATTATATAAATATAAGGATTATATAAATACAAGGATTATATAAATATAAGGATTATATAAATATACGAATTATATAAGAATTATATGAATGAATATAAGAATATAGGACTTATTCCTTGTTCTTTTTTTCAGGGCTCTCCCCTCTAGGATGATATTAATAAAATACTATAACATCCTAACTAATTCTAACTAGATGGTAACTAATGGTTTTTATAATACAGATTTTATACACAACATAAGTCGGGGTCGTTAAGTCTTGTTTAGGCAGTGTGAGGACGCACTCTTGGCCGTGCATAAATAATTTGATATAGTACAATGTTTTTTCTTTGCCATTGCGAGAATAAACTTTTCATTACAAATATACTGAGGATAATAGCACACACAATAATGATACTAACGGCAGATGTTGAAAAAATTGTTACAGGTTGTAGTATTTGTAAATGGTTATTCTGGTTATCATCTGAAATTTTAAAACGACTCAACTGATCATTCCATTTAGGGGCATGAAGTCCGGGTAGGATGGTCACCGGTTTCATTGGGGAATTCATGATTTCTATAGTCGGTTTGAATTTTAGTTTCAGACAGAAAGGGTTACGAGTTGTTAATTGTAATCTCAAAATTATAAGGGGACAATTTTATTCATATCTACGTCTTAAATTATAAGATGTTGGTGGTCGTGTAAATGTTTGTGTTTGTGTGCGGAGTGGTCGGCCTCGTTTAGGTGGTAGTGGGAATCGAACATTAAGCTCGGATTCTGAGTGAGTTTGTTTTTCTCGTGAAGGTTCGAGTTCACGTGGTTGATGCATTTGTGGCAGGTATGTATAGTCCTTGCGTCGATCAACAATCGGTGAGGGTGGTGACGGAGTCGATGGTGGAGTTGGAGGAGATGGTGGAGTTCCACTGAGTGATCCTCTAGAAAGGGTTCCTCCAGGGTCTGGTTCCAATGGGACTCTCAGGTGGGGGACCTCTTCTTGTTCAGAGATTGGCTCGAGTATTGATGGTATTACGAGTGCTGGTGGTAGTACCAATCTTCGTCACGGGTAGTGGTTTCCGCGGTGACTACTTCGGTTTTGTGGTCCCTGCTGGATTTGTTAATACCTGGATCTTTCGAAAGATAGGCGCTTCGAACGCCTGGCAGATGGTTTGTGGGAAGGGGTTGTTCGGCAGCTATCTTCAAATTATCAGCGTGAATGATCTTTAGTTTGGAATGATCTCGGCGGTCGAGGATTTCGTAACGGTTCTTTCCGAGGTTTTTCATAATCCTCTATGGGCCATCCCATTCTGGGTATAATTTGCGATGAGCACTTGGCGGATTCACGCGCTTTATGTAACATCACATACAGACGATTATAGTCCGTTGACGAGGATGACGCCTATGTTGCTCTTGCTCCATCTGTTATTTTCGTTGTCTAGGCCATAGCGGATTATATCAAAAATTTTGAAAGATCGCTCAACGAGTTGCTGATTTGCTTCTGCCATCTCGGAAGGTGTTAGAACTGCCGGGTCGACTGGGTTAGGTAAATCAAAAGGTAGCCGTTTGTCGTAGTGATATAGGACGAAATGAGGGGTGTCCCCGATGGACACGTTATAGCCATTGTTGATGGCTGTTGGCACCATGGGGAGGGAATCATCCCATGTACGGGAGGATACATCGACAACGTGGCGAAGGGCTTCTAAGATCTTCCGATTTGCCTTTCCACTAAGCTGTTTTCCTGCGGATGGTATGCCACAATGTGGGTGTTTTTAATTTTACACATGTTACAGAGTGACTCGAACAGTTTGGAAGTGAAACTAAAGGGGTTATCCGAAATTAGGATGGAATGAGTAGTATGGTTTTGGATGACGTGTTCCACTTGGGCTCTTGCCACAGTTTCCGAGGTCTGGTTTGGAATGGCAACTACTTCGCTGTAACGCGAGAAGTGGTCCGTAAACACAATGATGTACTGGTTTCCCTTTGATGTTTTGGGAAATGGTCCCAGTATGTCCATTCCAGTTCTGTGCCAGGGCCTTTGGCATACTGGATATTTATGCATGGAAGCTGTGGACGGTATGTTGCCTTTATGTTTTAAACACGACGGACATTCAGCGATGTATTCATGTACCTTTCTGTTCATTTCACATACTTCAATACATCGCTTGTACTACGAAATCCTACAGTGCCCTTGCCAGAATAGCCCTACAGTATTTGAACATCTTGGTCCTTCGCATGGTTCAATGTAGCATTAAAAGTATCAAAGGAGGGTGGAATAGGGAGTTTTTCAGTATCCACCACATCTTGACACTTTGCCGAATACTACTTCATAGACGTTGAACACGGAATATTAAAGGTAGCCATTACTATTTTTCGTCTACGCGGGAAAATACATGTCTGAGCTCAAGGGTATGCAGAGGTCAACTGAGCACGCAGGGATAGAGATATGCTCAGGTAGTGACAGGAGTCACGTGACCGATCTTACAGTGGGCGGAGCTTAGCTTTTTCCCTGTACTTACACACACAGACGCACGAACCCAAAGGAGAAAATGAAACCTTAATTGAAGCAAATATACGTGATAAATAAACATAGATAACAATACACATATATATATAAATACAATCAAGGAATAAGGGAGCCAAAGGGTACGATATCATAGGTACCATGCACCTGGTAACGCTTCCAATAGCTGTTACGGCATACCTTCGTGCCCCTAAGTTCCTTCACACACCCCAATTTCTGCGCCCGAAAATTATGGGTCCCCACAGTCAGTTGGGGCGGCTGGTCGCTCTCATCTTCCAAGCAAACTAGATCGTCCAATAAGTCAAAGTTAACGACTCGACGGTTCGCATGGTTAAGCGTGATACCCTTAGCCTTCAAGCTATACTTCATATCATCCCCCACCCTCACCCGTACCCCATAGGTTTTTGGCACTGTTGATACAAACGAGTCTGCGTATGCACCATCACCATACTTATCCTTGATCTCGTCAGTTAGCTCTCCGAGAAATTCCCCAATAGCAGGCATGTATTCACCCTCCCTCGCTGTGAATATCACGCTATCTGTGTCAGCGTACAATACCCTCCGTCCAAGAGAGTGCTATAGGCCCCAAAGTTTGATGCGGGCGTAGGCCGTTGTGAAGCTGGCTACAGGTATGTTTGTAACCCGTGAGGTAGCTGTGGCCAGTTCAGTGATGTTGTACTTTATTAGGTAAGTATTACCTATATTCACGATCTCCATAACCTCTTTATCGGGAGCGTTGGCATAATCCAAGACTTCACTATAACTTTGTACCAAATGAACGTTCCCTTTGCCAGTATTCTGTACAAATTTCCCTCAAAGACTGTTTAGGCAAAACTTTGCACTAAAGCACTTGCCAGGATTCGATTCTTAACAATTTGGGAACTGTCAAGCTGTATACCTTCATGGGCCCGGCAACGCTGAATATAAGCGGTTTTTTCATCTTCGGTATCAACCCCTCGCGGATATCCTGATGCTTCTTCCTTATCCTTCAAAAAAGCGTTTATATATGGAGTGGAAAGGTTGGGTTGCTTTTGAAACCTCCATACCTCATGTATCTTCAATATTCTGTACCCAAGGCGAACGGCTAGGGCCAGCTCAGGGTTGTATATACACCTCTGATCTTACGCTGGTTCGTTGTATGGTTACAATCACCGTTGTTCTCCTCTGCGCACTTCACGCACAGGGGAAACATGAGCTTGTGATCTATAACGACGGGTAAGATCGGCATCCATAAATCACGAGGGGGAGCACGTCTACGAAAGAGAGTCCAAAGTAGCCCTCATTCAAGTTAGGTGAAAACTCTTCGATGGTTGGTATGGTGGGACCTACCAGTTTTTCAGGTGTACCTACTGGGTACGGATTGTTCTTCATCACGTAAGGGTATAAAGAGCAGATCGTAGTAATGGAGTTTCACTCCCCCCGTAGGCGGAAAGTATAGCTTGAATGAGATTGTACGCCCTCCAAACAAGCTGTCACCGCATTTGAAGGAGTTCAGCACCATTGAATATTTGATGGCCCTTATTTCCTCACGGTACTGGTCATCTGTTCCCAACCGTGCATCATACTCATGCTCCCACACGATCTTGTGAGTGAACTGGGAGCCTATAAGTTGATCAAGGTTACGGGTCCATGCGAAGCTGTTGGCGGGGGATCTTCCATGGAGGTCCCCTGTGACGGCACACTCAGCTCGCGGGCATCCTTGCCACCAGCAGCCGTTAAAGGAATACACAGCCTTTCTCACCAGTGGAAGTATCCTCAATTAGGCCATCAACCAAAAGAACACGACCATTGACCTTAACGGGTACTTCACCTGTGTTGTGGGCATGTTTTATGTATACCCCGGTCTGTTGCTGTAAGTATATGAGCCTGTAAATATCCTTGTGCCCATAACTGCGGAGGTTGTTTCTGTGAATGACTGCTATGGTTTCTTGGGCATGATGTTATTCTTGAACACTGTAAAACATAATGAGGCGATCGTGGTCGCAACTTGCAGCGGATCGCATTTGAAAGGGGCTATGTACATCCTTCTAAAGCCCTGGAAACATACACTAAGCAAACGCACATCATTCACGCAATAACGTTCACATTGATCAGTTATATTGCATGGACTAGCTTCATTAAAGCTGTTGTAGTATCGGTCAAAATTTTCACGCTCACTATCACTCATGTTGGTGTAGTTAAAGTAATGCTTGGGTGGAGGTGGTCCTACGTAATTTAAAGTTTCGTTAGTGAGGAATGTGTAAGGGAAATACCCATTTGAAACTTCAGAGGCTACCCCCATTACCTTGGGTAGCTTTTCTAATTTACAAGTTGTGAACAGCAGGGTGCTTTTAAACTGTACATTACCTCTTATCTGCATCTGTATTAGTTTGTTGCCTCTTTTCAACGGATCACCTGTAAATATCGCAGACGACTTGTGTTTAAGCAACTCCTTATCTTTATAAGGAGAACTGTGTCAATTTTTGTCCCGTTATGGGCAAGAATATACACAGTCATTTTTTTGAACTTGTCCGCTAATTTGAAAATATAGGATACAAAATGTTTCACAGGGCTGCCGTGTGCATTCGTTTTGAAAAAGTTTGTCCGTTTTCCACATTTGTGGCATTCGCCACACTCGATTTCCATGCACTCATCACAGATAGTCTGTCTTGGGAGTAAATGTGGAATAACCTCTTTGGTTTCAGCGTTCGTCTAAGTTTCTATATCGTAGTACACGGTTATACAATGGCTAATTTTAGGCTTAGCATCTTTCATATAACATACGTACATGCTTCACTCCATCCGCCTTATATTTTTCATGACATGTAGAACAGTGATTTTCATCGCATTTATGTTTGAAATTCCCCCAATTATCCATCATGTGAAACATACCGCACTTACAAATCGTCATTTTCCTGCACGTGCCATTTGATTTATGGAGTTCAAAGCATTTATTATTGAAAAATGTACGTCTACACACATTACATTCCCTCTTCTCGGTTTCAACTACAAGACTTTCACATTTGGGGCATTTACACTGCTCACATACCATGTAACAATCCTTACACTGTTTCACTATATCATCAGCAAACTCGAGACATTCCTTACACAAATCATGATGCCTTTCATATTTTCGACTTTTATCATAACTAGCGTAGAGAGCCCTTATGTTACGGCTGGGGAGATTCGATGTTCCTCACAATCCTAAAATAACTAGAGGTCTTGTACGATCTCTCTCGCAGCTTTTAAAAACATACACAGTCCAACGACGATCATCCATTACAAAATACGACTGTACGTGCATTAATTTCCTGCTCGACCCTCCTCAGTTCTTCAGGACCCACATTACACTCAAACTCAAGCTTACAATCTGAAACCAGTTTACGAGCACGCTGCACAACCGTAGGCAGTCAAATTTTTTGCGTCCACGTATTTAGCACAGTGAACATATGAGCTAAGACTATTGCTATAAAACCGCAACCACAATCGACGTTTAAATGCTTTCTGTAATTAACCCGGAATACTCTGCCAATATCTACCATGAAGTTGTCCATATTGAATGCTGTACTACTTTGAAAGGCCTGCATTATACGGCCTAAAATATATTCTCTGTCTACAGACACTAAACGTCTGAACGGTATTACTACCCAAAAATCGTCTACGTCCCCGTCATCTGACCCAAACCTGAAGGACAACCTCGTCTGGACGTCACGTTCGTCGCGGTTCTGAAGGGCAAACTCCAAAATACGTTCAACTACGCGTCGCAGTCCAACACCGTTGGTATCCTGTAATCTAGGGTCAACCCTGACCACGTACCGATTTCTAGTCAGGGCAGGGGTGGGGGTAGCGGTGGGCACCAACTCGATTGTTATACTATCCTCCACAGTATGAGAAGCTGCAGCTGCTGCTGTGGAGGAAGTAACCGGAACTGAACAGGAATAATGGAGCATATTTGAGGAAGGTTCTATAGTAGGGGTTGTGTCGTAAGACGTAGAGGGTTGGGGCTCTATTACTAGGGGTCTAACAACCGGCGCAATCCTGGCACGCTTTATACCTGACGTGGAGGGTTCTTCATCATGCTTCCGCTTTGAACTGTTGCATGCTACAGGTGTCGCTGGGGAGGGTTCGTCAGCGGGAAAGGATTCTGTAGCTACACGGCCTTCGGGTTCATCTGCAATATCGATAGTGGGGGGGTTGTACATCGTCGTCATTCACGGTTCTGTGGAAGAAGAAAAACAAATATAAGGCAGCACTCAAAATTTGTAATATTTTGTAAATGACCCACTTAGGGGTGTGACGTGTTAGAGATGGAATCTGTAGAAAAATTCAGGTTCACAAGCCCCTCCACATGTATTATATCTGGCCCTACAGGATGTGGCAAACTGTATTTATGCTTAAAATCATTAAAGATGAAGGGGAGATGTTCTCAAAATTTGTGCATAAAGTAATATGGTGCTGTTCGACGTATCAGTCAGTGTTCAACGAGTACCAAGATGAAATTTTGTTCCACAAAGGTGTATATGACGTTAATTCGTTAAAAGGTAATGAGCATACAGTATTGTAATTGACGATCTCATGTTGGAAATGGATAAAACGTTTGCCGAGACATTTACAGTGTTCTCCCACCATCTTAACATAAGCGTATTCTTCATCAACCAGAATCTATTTTTCAAAAATAGATACATGCGCGATGTGTCGCTAAATACACAATATCTAGTCTTATTCGCACAACGTAGAGATGTGTCACAAATTGGGGTATTAGCCAATCAAATGTTCCCGAATCAGCGTAAGGAGTTTTTGGAGGTTATAAAGAAGCCACAAGTCAGCGTTATGGATATTTGCTTTGTGACCTTCACCCGCGAAACACGTTTAGGGTGCTTCTAAGAACGAATATATTCCCAAACGAACCTGAAACGGTGTATATTCCAGAATGACAAATAGGCTGAAGAAATATCGTGAATTAATAAAAATCTATCAACGATTGCCCCGGGCACTGCAACAGATGTTTGTTAAAAATATCGACTCCGACTTTTTAAAATGCATCTGTGAAATCTGTCTTAATGTTATAAAATGTAATGTGCCAATGAAACCCCTCAGAAGGCTCGCTTACGTCGTTACAAGAACATAATACGTGCGCTCGCTCATAAAAGTCAAACTGTGGGAAAAAAAGCGAATTATTGTACAAAGAGGAGGATCATTCCTACCCATCTTATTTTCAGTTTTGGGTCCTTTACTGACTAGATTAATATAATGAAGAAGGTGGTGTGATTCCGCACGAGGTGTATGCTTCATTGCAAAGTTCAAAGATTCCAGACACGGCTCTAGAACCCCGTAAAAGTAGGCTTAAAAGAATGGAAAGCGAGTTGCTAGCCCTATTAAACAGTGAAAAGTCACCTGATGAGAAAAGGATCTTGTACCAAGAGGCTTTGCAGAAATTTCTTCATGAGTACGAAGATTATAAGAATCCGACAGAGCTCCCCGTGGTTATTAGGCACAGCGCGAGCAACGCTGAGCATGGCGACACAGGACCTGGGCCCGACGTTAGAGATGACCAACCAAAGAATAACGGAACACAACACATCGAACATGTAAAAACAGTCTCCCACATACATTGAGGAATAAAGGCTTAAGTCTTTATAATCTATTGAGTGAGGACCCCATCATACAGTGGGCCGATACAGGCGAGGTCATTGTTGAAGGAACAAGGGTACAAGGATCCAACATCGTTGACATTGTTCATGATCTGGTGAGAAAGTGGGACAGGCCCTCACCAACAGGATGGAAGCATATTAAAGCAAGACTACAACAAATAAATGTCCCCAAAACATTGATAGGTAATCTGAATAGGTTAAAAGACTGGATCAAGTCTCGCATGTGTCACAACTGAGTACGCCATCGCCCCCAGCAGCAGCGTCTCTGAAGAGGAGAAAGAAGAGAACAAACGGCCAACCTTATCCACGTGTCTCTAAAATACGCAAATGGCTAACATATTAAGTAAACGCTATTATGACATTTCTAACCCGCCTCTCTATGGCGGCGTTAATAGACTGTACAGAGGTGTTTACGGAGTAGGAAAAAGATGTTGAGAGGTTTTTGCGGGAGCAGGATGCTTATACACTTCATAAACCGGTGAGAAAAAGGTTTAAAACGGCCAAGACAACAGCGGCTTCGATTGACTCTATTTGGCAAGCGGATTTAACAGACATGCAAAGATATTCAGTGTATAATGACGGATACCGCTACATCCTATTCATAATAGATGTATTCTCTAGATATCTGTGGCTAATTCCACTGAAAAATAAATCGCCTGAAACAGTTGCTAAAGCGACCAAAACGTTGATGTTAAAAGAAGAAGGGTTCCTGGCTATTTTTGTACGGATATGGGGAAAAAATTTATAGGTCGCGCTTTTCAGAACATGCTGACAGAGTTTAATATCAGTTACTACACTAGCAGTTCTACACATAAGGCCTCTTTAGCTGAAAGAGTTCAACGTACCATAAAATAACGCATGCATCGCTATTTTACACATAAAAACACATACAGATATATAAACGTTCTCGGGTCATTGGCGTCGTCATACAACCGTTCACACCACCGTACGATTGGTACAACACCTAACGAAGTTTTAGAAAGAGGTACGCGCCCAGATGTGAGAAAAGATGGAGCACCGCCACCACACTCTACACATTTCAAAATCAATGATTATGTAAGGCTATCACGTTCGGGAAATAAATTCGCGAAAGGATTTGAGCAAGGATGGACACGTGAGATTTTTTAATTTAGTGCTGTGAGACCTAAAGGCGAGATAATGATGTATCACGTTGAATGGTGAAGAGATCGCTGGAGGCTTTTGCGCCAGGATTTGCAGAAAGTGACATTTACTTTAGGATAAAGTGTTTTTAAAATTGAAAAAAATGTAGGCAGCAAAGGTTCAGGAAAGAGAAAAATGTACCTAGTGAAATGGCTGGGTTACCCAGAAAGCTTCAACACCTATATAAAAGTTGCTGCAATAATGAAGCTTAATTTGTGTGCAATATGGCTCCCAGCCACTTCTATGTCACACTCCCGTCCTCGTCTCTCTCTCTACATCCTAACAACACCCTGGCCAACTTTGTGACAGAACTGCACGGACCCACTGAATTGGAGCGTGATTCGTATGAGGTGGGTTTATGTGAACTCCAGTTAGCAACCAAATTTTTAACTCTTGAAAATGAACAAATCATATTTCTGATCCTTAGAAGAATTGATGAATATGAAAAATTAGACATAACCTTAGTCAATACTATGCGATCAGTCCTGTTCGGTGAGGTAAAGTACTATAGTACAAATGTAACGCCAGGAATCGTTCATTATGACGCAGCCATGGACATTGTGACGGGGCTAAACAAGATTCTTGAAAAGTCGTACCTGACAAACGATTTACTTTTTGAGGTCGTAAACTTAGACACACCTGCATGCAGATTGAAGTTAAAATCAACGCTTAGTAGAAATATTAAAGATAAAGAGCTGTTCACAATTGTGGCTGAGGGCATGACTTGTCCAGCTTAATGTATCAGTTGAAGATGGAGAAATTGGGTGAAAGCTCTCCATCCCAAGAAATGTGCTATATTTACAGCAATATCCTGGAGCATCAATGTATTGGGGACACCCAGGCGCGCCTGCTGCGCATTGCACACATCCCGAACCAAAGAGGGAAAAGTTTGAGCATTACATATGACAAGCCCCATTAAGTGAATGTTGCGACTAATCTATTAACTAATATCTCGAAATATATAAGAACGATTGAGGGAAAAAATTTCCCATTTGGTGATGGGAGCTTAAAAGTGAAGCTACACTTTCATTGGTTATAATGACCCGATGGCCATTCACAGTCTATCGAGGGGTGAGATATCAGCGTGGGAGTGGGCTTGGATCCATTTTTTCAACCATACTACGCATCGCTGTCCCACTGTTGAAGAGGGGCGCTAGATACCTCGGGAGGAAGGCGTTACAATCAGGTTTTAACGCGGCAGAAGACATAATGCGTGGAACTAAACCTAAAGAAGCGCTAAAGAAACATTTAAAACGTACACGAGACGAAATCATCAAAGATGCAAAGAGAAAAATGCGTTGTGGCGTAAAGAAGAGAGCTGCCAGGAAGAAGGGGTTATCATCACGTGGCGCTAAACGTAAAAAGAAATAAAAAAGAAGTGCTCGAAGCGTATGAAGCCTATGGCTGATCATTTTCTTAACTGATATAAGCTGAAGACACTACTCTCACGAATCATTGGCTGATTACTAGTTGCCGAGAGAGGTGGTACTATTTCTGACTCGTTATGGCGCGTTTCATCCATCCGTGTAGTTCACAATGCTGTAAATCGGAGCTGTCCCTCTTTAATATGCCCCCACTCAGGTCTCTATTGAGCATAGCGACTTTATTACAATTAACCCATTAAACACAATTAGTTCGCCGAGTGCCCCTATAGAATTCGTGATACCCAGCTCAGGCCCTTACTTTTTTGACCCGAGCTGCATGCACATGTACGCTAAACTGCGTATAGCCCATTCAGATGGAACGGACTGCGATGATAGTTACTCTGCATACCCTGAAACCAACTTTCTACACTCCATATTCAGCCAGTGTGAGGTGTATTTAAATCAGTTTAACATCTCGGCAGGAACGGGGTATTATCACCTACGAGCCTATCTGGAAAATGTCCTCAACTTTTCAAAAGAAGCGAAGGACACCTTTTTAACCGCCGAGGGCTATTATCAGACTAAAGACGAAAGTGGTATAAAGGATAAATTTAAAAATTCTAAAAAAAGATATATGAGTGTTTTGGCGTCTTCATACAGACTTCTCGTTCCAGGAGAAACTGATTATGAACGGCGTCGATCTGAAACTAAAGCTCAACCGCACGAGTCCTGAGATCTGCATAAATCTGGGGTCTGATCAAGAAGAAGGCACAAAACCCGTTGTGATTCACATAATGGAAACGTATTTACGTGTACGCCGAGTGAAATTAATTTCACCAAAACAAATAGAAATTGAGAAAACCTTAATACACGCCACAGCAAAATACCCAATTAACAGAATACAGATCAAACTATACACAGTGCCCTCCGGGTTGGCCTCGAAGCAGCTAGAAAACGTGGCCCTGGAGTTCTACCTTAAAGGATATTAATTGAAATGCAGGACCACGCCTCGACGAATGGAAATTATAAAAGGATGCCTTTAAATTCGAGAATTTCGGCCTTAAAAATATAACTCTATACGTAAATGGACATGCATTGGGAGGCACGATGATTGCTGATTACGCATCAGACGCTGTGTTCCCGCTCTGCGCGAGAGCTTATAATAGTCTGGCTCATAATGCAGGCGCCTGTGACGATCTTGGGTTTGGCGAAACGCAGAGAGAATTTGTCGAAGAATTTAACATTTATTCATTTGATATTACCCCTGACTTGTCTGCTAGTATAAATACGCACTTAAGTCCGCAACAGAGTGGGAATATCTCAGTCAGGTTGGAATTTGCCAACCATATAGACGTACCTTTTAGAGTACTCGTGTACCTCGAATCACAAGCTCTGATAGAAGTTGACCGTTTCAGGAACGTGGTCACAGACTTTTAAAATGGACGCGAATACACTACAGAGAGTAATGAAAAGTGATCGAATCACACGCTCCAAATTTATCGGCGTGTTTGCGAAGAATGAAATATTGAAATTGCCCACTACGAGAAACTGGTACGGGATTATCGCGAACACCGACATTGTGGAGGTGAGGGGATTCATTCGTTTGCAATCTATTTTAAAAATAAGGAAAGAATGTAGTATTTTGACTCCCTCGGCACTCAGCCTTGGAATGACCGTGTGGTTGTATGGTTGTACAATTTGTCGAGCAGATACATGTACCTGAGATTGTATGCAATCCATACAGTTTTTAAGGATATTTTAGCAACACGTGCGGCATGTACAACCTTTCAATTCTCCTGCACATGTCACGTGGCAAGGGATTTATAAATTTTTTAGAATTATTCGATTTGTGCGGTACTGAAATGAATGATAAAACGGTATGCAGACAAATAAAAAAAAATTCCCAAATGTTAGCATCCGCTGTATTGTGTAAAGGTGTATATATAATTGTATCTATATTGTGTAAAGGTGTATATATAATTGTATCTATATTGTGTAAAGGTGTATTTGTAAAATGTCTCCATTAAGACTTATTTAATGGACGATGGTTCCGCTTTGTACATGTTTTCTACCATTTAATAAATTAAATGAAAATACAATGTGTTTTGTTCTTAACCCCCAAAAATACTTACATTACTTCCTCGACGACCTGGCATTCATTGGACCGGATGTGAGCCAATACCTTGACCTCTGTATTCAGGTCGCTGGGTTGGCTGTGCGGTAAAGCATCCATAGCATTTATTCCCCTTTCATCAAAACGAAAAGTAGCTATAACACGTTCAAGTTCCGTTTTGTTCCTTTAATGAGAATTAATATGATTAGTTCATACTGAATGAAATAAAGTTAAGTAAAATTAAAGTTTAATTATGCCGGGGTATGCAATGCTAGGTTAAGTTATATTAAGAGATGAATGGCAAAACGCTGGGTAATGGAATCCCCGTTAAACCGTAGGTCTAGGGTGGGGTGAAAAGTTTGACCTTCTGTGCTAGGTTAGGCTAGGTTATATTATGCCCGGAAAGAGTCCTGGGAATAATTTATTCGTTGTAAAAAAATTCAGAATAAAGCTAGGTCAGGTTAGGTTATATTATACCTGGTTAGGCCATGCTAGGTTAGCTCGTCCTCTGGACAGATTTCCTTTCACTTCGTTTTATTACGAATTTAAAAAATTATATTACTTGCAATTCTTAAAAGTTTCTAATATTTCTATTGTACCTATATTGTGTAAAGGTGTACATACATTTCCGCTTAAATCACAAACTAATTATCAGCTATCTATAGTTTTTTAAGTTATCGAGAAATGTACAATTAAAACCACACCATATATATATATATATATATATGCCGAAATAATCGCGAAGGAAACAGAGAATAGGACAATAATACAAAAATATTTTTCAAAACGCATTTATTATGGCCTTTTATAAGTTAACACTGAATGAACCGAAGTATATAATCACAAATTAATCACTTACATTCCAAATGGCGTGTCCGTTGGATCTTGCAATCTATCGCAAATTTCTGCAACAGTCTGCGCTGAGAGAAGTTCATTCCGGTCTGCAGCATTGAAAATTACACGCGTTGCCTTAGCGTAGAAATCTTCAACTTCAAACAATTCGGGAGAGTTGTAGAGCTGACTCATGGTGGGGTATTTCAAAAGCACTGATCCCAAAAAACGTATGAATTGAGGCCCTGAGATGAAAGTGACCCCTTTTATAAACGAGATCGTAATTGTGATCATTCCCACAATACCCGATTCGCGAGCTTCCTATTGGCTATCAGTGAATTTTGGGTGGAGCTTAACGCATAGACCCCCCCTAGACTCCAACTAGAGGTGCTGGGCTCCGCCCAACAGGGTTGTGAACTTGTGATTGGCTGCCCCGTGAAATCTGGGGTGTGTCAGATACAGTGGCGGCTCGTGACTTTCAGTTATGGGGGTGCTGCCTCAGAAATTGCGAACAATTGTGTCGATTATATATATATATATATATGAGAGAGAGAGAAAGTCGAATAGATAAATAGATAACTACTCACTACCCAGTCATAAAAATAAGTAAAATAGTATCATAAAATCAATTATAGGGTACTTTCGCTTAACGAGTAATTTCGAATTTGCCAAAAATTTTATTTATAAACAAATTCCATTCTTCTGTTTTTATTCTGAGCGAAAAAATATTCTAAGAAATGAAAGCTATATATTGTAAATAATCCAATTATTATATAATTAACTTCAATCTCACGACAAAAAATAAATGATAACGAATCATTGATAAATGCAATTCGGAAATTAAATTTCGAATTAGCAAACGATACAGCAACACAACTACCACGTCAAACAAACAAATCGGCACTGCTTTGTCCACAGTGTTTTGGATCCTCTTAAACCCGCGATTCTGACTCGCTCTTCGTACGTCCGCCACCGAGGTTTCAAGCGTTTCTAACAAAATCTGGAACTGTTAAGTACGCAGTTCCACGGGAAGGCTGAAGCTACTTTCGTGATTCATTCGTTCGGCATTGAAATAGTTCAAGGAAAAAAGGATATAATCTGATTTAAAAACTCAAAGTTCATTGAAAAAAAACAATCAGAGAGGCTATTTTAAATATTTAAATATAAAGATCATAAGATCATGGGGGTGCTGCAGTTCCACAGTGCCTACCTGCGAGCCGCTCCTGGTCAGATATACCCATTCGTAGAGAGAGAGAAACACGCTGTTTTTGACCCTACTTTCGGGGACCGACGAGTTGGTGGCAACCAATTATATGAGGTGCTTAACGAGGTTGGAAGATAAGTTTGTAAATGGATTTATGGTGCCTCATCTAAAATAGATTCGGAAAAATTATCATTTCCCCTGAAAAATGAAACGTCAAAAACTGGAAGGTAATTTCCAAACCAATTACCCATGAAGGAAAAAGGAAAAAAATCATCAGTGCTCGAAGGTCTACAGCTCTATATACTGGAGTATTAGTGACATTCGAAAATATATTCGGAATTCGAAACAATTCTCGTACTGTAAAACTTTATTGGGGTTCCAGATTTCGCGTACGATACAATAAATAAAATTTAAGAAATTGACAGAGATGCGTGGTGGATGCAGGTCACTAACCCTCAAAGTTTATGATTTCGAACAAGACGCTGTTTAATATAATTTTGTATATATATATATATATATATATATATATATATATATATATATATATATATATTTATGTCCTTCTATTGTTTAGCTATTTATTTCGTTTAAATAGGAAATGTTTAGGAGGGATTTTGTTTATACCACCTTACCTTCTCTCCATTTCCCTCAAGCTTTACACTCCCCCTTAGACCTACTTTTTAACGGGATATATATAATATATATATATATATATATATAGTTACGATAGAAGTATTCTTCGGGAACCTTATCCTCAATAGGAATATGAAAACAAGAGATACGACTCTCAACATTTATTGGCCAAACGTTTCGGTCCACTCAGGGGCCATCTTCAGTGACTAAATAGAAGCATCTAAAAAACAATCATGTAACTAAAGTAAATACAAATGTCATAAATATACTGTACAATAATAAAATCTAATACAAAGATTTTATTACAAAATTATACGGACCTTTTCCAGTTTGTGTACCGTTTTTCATATAATTTATTTTTGAGAATATTTTTGTTAAAACTAACGAAAATATCACGACTTAACCTAACCAATTATCAAGAGCGTACAGTTGATCTATTAGTAAATAGTAAATACTATTCCAGAAACAAACAATGTTATAATTAATAATAGATCAACTGTACGCTCTTGATAATTGGTTAGGTTAAGTCGTGATATTTTCGTTAGTTTTAACAAAAATATTCTCAAAAATAAATTATATGAAAAACGGTACACAAACTGGAAAAGGTCCGATTATACAAGATTTTATTATTATACGGTATATTTATGACATTTGTATTTACTTTAGTTATATGATTGTGTTTTAGATGCTTCTATTTAGTCACTGAAGATGGCCCTTGAATGGATCGAAACGTTTGCCCAAAAAATGTTGAGATTCGTATCTCTTGTTTTCATATTCCTGTTGAGGATAAGGTTCCCGAAGAATACTTCTATCGTAACTACTCTTCGTAAAAGATATAATGAAGACACTGTACGACGATTCCATGCCCTTCAAGGGGTTTCAAAGAAGCTGGAGAAGGCAAAATTGGACGCTCGTTTCTTGACAATTTGCAAAGGTTACGGTTATGTACCCCAATTTATTCGCTTTAAACTATTTAATAAATCTTTGATGAACAGTGGACTCTATCATTCTTGGACTAGTAAACTTCTTTCCTTCGAGTTAGCCTCAAAACGTAAACTTGTTTTAAAATTGGGTAATCAATTGCTCATATTGTCACAACATTTTAAGTTTAATGTGTCTTGCCTTGATTTTATTATTTTAAATAGTTATATTTCGAGGTATGTATCAAAATTTTATGTCTCCTCATTAACTAGTCAAAATCCTAAGCTTCAACAGTTGAGTTTAAATTTTGATCTTAATCTTAATAGAGATGAAATTATTTCTAACTTTTCCAATAAGGTTTTATCAACTGAAGAAAAAACAATTTTATCCTCGAGATTGGATTTTAAACTTCCCATTTTTAAGCTTGACTTTTGTCGTTATTTTTTATTTTGAAAAACTTTGCCATCAAATTAGTCTTTTTCCCTCTTTTCTTCAGCACTAGTCCAGTGGAGGATATTAAGCTTTTGGCAAACAAGTTCTACTATAAGTTTGATGGGTTTAAGGTTTTTTGTCCAGTTTTTAGTTTTAGTGATTTTAAAGTTCTCACGAACTTGCAGAGGGATAAGAATGTAATTATTTGTAAACCTGAATAGGGTAAAGGTGTTGTTGTCTTAGACAGACAAGACTATTTAAATAAAATTTATAATTTACTTTCTGATTCTACCAAGTTTTTGAAACTGCAGACTGATCCATTTAAATATACTGTGAAACTGGAGGACAGAATCAGCAACTTTTTACGTTCTCTCAAAAGTCGTGGGCTTTTGATCAACTATTACGATAAGCTTTTTGCTTCAGGTACTAGCCCAGGGGTTGTTTATGGCCTACCTAAGACCCATAAACTTGGAGTTCCGCTTCGTCCCATTCTAACAGCCATAAACACTCCAAGTTATAACCTCGCAAAATTTTTGGTCCCAGTCAAAGACCCTCTCACACGTAGTCATTTCACTTTGCAAGATTCATTTGAATTTGTTGATTGTGTCACCAAGTTGAAGTTTAAGGATTGGTTCATGGCTTCCTTTAATGTTCAGTCTTTGTTTACGAATGTACCTGTTTTAGAAACTTGTGATATTATTATAAATTCTTTGTTTGGTTCTACTAATGACATTTTGGGATAAAGCAGACAATTGTTTTCAAAACTTTTAAAGTTATCAGTCCAGGATACCATATTCTTTTTTAATAAGGAACTTTTCCACCAGCACGAGGGAATTGCAGTGGGTTCGCCCCTTGGTCAGTCCTTTGCTAACAGTTTTCTTTGTTTTCACAAGGAAAAGTGGCTGAGGGATTGTCCGCTTGA